>JABSNV010000885.1:0-96356 GCA_024085815.1 Flaveria linearis
TGCTTGACTGGGTTTGAGAATGATATTCTCTGTTGATGTGAATCAACAAGGATCGAATATGTTGATTGAGTCAATGATTGAGAGGCGGAATCAAACAATCAATGAACATTTAACACTTGAAATACTCATAAATGCACTTGTATTGATTATCTGAACTGTTACAAAGTAAATGCTAGGGTTTAGCAAGCTACAGTAACAATGCAAGACAACCTCGGAAAGAATAAGAGGTGTCAGAATTTTCAGATACAAAGTCTAAAGTGTCAAGAGTCAAAAGTCGCCTCACATACGAGGTGTCTGATCTATTTATAGGCTGACTTACAGCTTGTACAAAATGACTAAACTACCCTAACTGTACAGAATAGTTTGTCTTCATACGCATTTGTTCTTAGTCTTCATCAGCATTAGTCTTCTATTCTTCCGCATTGGTGTTTGGTCATCAGCATTGACAAATGCGGATGAACAAACACGGAGCGCATTTGTTACTTAACATCCGCATTTGTGGTTAATTAGTCTTGTCGCATTTGTTAATGCGGATGAACAAATACTTGTCAGCATTTGTTCTTGTGCATCCGCATTAACAAATGCGGATAGCCGACACTTGTATTTTCTTGATCCGCATTTCTTCTTGGACTTGGGGAGATTTCCAGCAGAACAACCATCCACCTCTTGAATTGGCATGTATGATCCTTTCAGGGTCCAACAATACTCCCCCTAAGGATTATACAGCCTATGTACTTCAAGGGTTTAAGGGTGGATGAGGTTGTGAAGATTCTGCTGGGTCTTGTGCAGCAGGAGGATTAGTGTATGAGGGATCCACAAGAGACTTGATCATGTTGGAGAAATCTTGTGCTTCACTAGTTTTTCCTTGTTCAGAACATGGATCTTCATATGTCTCATATTGTGCAATGCCTCAATAGGCATCTTCCTCAGTGAGATGGGCTCCCAGATGGCTACGGTTGACAGACCATCTCTGTGAATTAGGAGATACCCATCCACGTCTACCTCAAGTTTAACAATGTTCCCAAACTGCAAGGGAGTCTTCTTCCTCATTCTCTGATCTCTCTTTCTTTGTACTCGATCATAGGCCAACTTCAGGAGTTTAATGCACTTTAAAAGAAGAGCATATCAGCTTCACCCAACTTGTTTCTGATCTCCCTGAAGTGCCTTGTGAATATGTATTGGATGTATGACTCATCAAGCAGTCTGACCTCATATCCACTGAACAATCTGATTTCTGATCCTTCCTTTCTCCCCACTTCCTTTCAATCACCATCTCATAAGTCTTCTCATCATAAAACACATTTGAGATTGGATAGAAGTGTGAGTACCAGCAACCACTTTTCTTTTCAATGATTCAGTGGGTTTCACTCTAAGCTCAGGAAATACCACTTCCTCTGCTGGTTTTCTTTGTTTCTTGTCAAGGGGATTGACAAATGATTTATCTTTTCTCATGCAATTGCCTTTAAGGACTTGAAGTTGTCAGTTCTCTTGAACATCCTTAGAATGTCCTCAAATTCATATCCCCTGAACATTGCTGCATGGTTGATCAGTCTCAGATTAGCAAGTTCCTTCAGATCATGGATCTCCAGAGAGTTCACCAGAGCAGAGTACTCTGTGAAGAATTGGACTAATCCAGATACTCTCTTCACCATAAACATATTCCAGTCACTGTCATACTTCCAAGCAATGATTTTTGATCAGTTTTTCCTTTGGGAGTAGACACACCCTTTATCATTTCTGCAGTTGTGAGTCCTTCATGTAGTTCTAGTTGTGAAGCTCAGCAAACCACTCAGGGTATCTGTGTAGATGGGTGCCAGGGAATCATGATCTCCCTGAGTGAGGCTCATTTCTTGAGCTGAAACTCTAGTTCTGGGCTCGGTTCTTGTGATCTCTCCTCCATCTTCTTCAACCTGTCTTCTTTTCAAGAATCATCCTAAGGATAGCAGCCCTTAGGGAATTGGTTTTCATGTTCCCCAATTTTCTTTTAGTGAATCCTTGAGCAGACAGATAATCCTTCATCCCTTATCTGTCATGCTGTAGGGATCAGGGTACATAGGTTGAGGAGGAGTAGCATGTTTTGTTTTTGTTGCCTTGACCTCAGAAGCTTTGGGAGATTGAGCTTTTCATACTCAGTTTCAAAGGTTGGATCTAGCAGCTTGGTTAACTTTTCTTCTTCTGCTAGCATTCCTTCATATGTCATCCCAAATACTTCATCAGGGTCATACCATGATCAATCAAAATAAGGCCTTCTTCATCAACTTATCAGAGGCCTTTTCAATCTTTTCAGAAACATAAGGTTCTTCATTCAGGGATTTTACTGATCACTGGCTTATCAACCATGTATCCACCTGGAATTCACACCTTCTTCTAAGTCAATCACTTCTGCCTTCTTCTCTTAACAAGGCTTCAGCTTGTTCATGTTCATCCAAGAATCCAGCAATAGCAGCTAGACTCCTTGGGTCATCTTTTTGTTTCCTTTTGGCTGGTTCTTCTTCCACCATAGGCCTCTTTCCTTTGGCCTTTGCAGCAAGATAGCTCCTTCTTCTGGTATAGGTTTGCATGCTTGGGCCAGAAGAGGGTTCATTCATGTCAGTTTCTGGTGGAGTTTCTTCACATTGTTCCTTTTCAGGAATGTGAGTTGCTGCAGCAGCCTTTTCTTCTTCTTGTATTTGCTGTTCACAGAGCTTTCTGATCATTTCTTTTTGTTCATCAGAAAGTGACACAGCAGGAACTATTTGCATACTCAACTCCTTATCAATTGGCACTGGAGATTGAGGTATGACAACAAAAGGCTCAGCATCTGCACTTTGATTCACAATGAAGTCCCAGAATTCATCATCAATGATATATTCTTCAGCAGAGAACATATCTAAGTCTTCCATCATGTCACTGAACTCTTTTTCTTCAGTGTGAACTTCTTCAGGATGACTTGTGTACACGATCATCTCCATGCTAGATGATGTGTGTTTGATCCACTTGGTTCTCCCTCTTTTTCAGCCATAGTGAATCTAATCTTTGGCTGGAGGGGAATCATCACCACTGTCTTCAGATGATTCTTTGTCATCCTCCCTTTTCCTCTTTCTTTCATTTCATCACCTCATCATCATTATCTTTCTCTGCTTCTTGCTTTAATCTCACAAGCATTTCTAACTCTGAGACTCTTTTATTGAGAGCTTCTACTTCTTTTCAAGGTCAGAGATGATACTGGACTGTTCTTCTATTATCTCTTCTTGATCCATCATGGCAATAGTTTGGATGTTCAAGGTGTCACATGACCACTAATTTCTTCTCTTGAACTATGAAGAGCTACTTTCAAAACTTTGATCTCTTCATCTTTAACTTTTCTTTCCTTTTCACGAATCTTTCAATTCTTTTAATTCCTTTTCCTTCTCATCCAGCTCCAACAATCTATCTTGTAGGACATTTGATCTCCTACTATGCATTTTCTCCAACTTGGCAATTTTCTGAAGTAGAGCAGAAATCATTTCATCCTTCTCATCAGGCTTGTTTACTCCTGATTCAGCATAACTTTCTGAAGGAGCAGCCGTAGGTGGAGATGGGATAGGTGTATAGTGAGTGGGAGAATGGATGGGTTGAGTGATTGTGAGTGAACTGGAGACATGTGGGGAGATATTATGTGTTGTGTTTGAGGAGAAGGAATTTGTGATCTGGGAGGTGATGGTATTGGACGTTGAATAGATGATGAGGCTATATCGGCTTCATGAACATAAGGATCAGTGTGAAGATCACCACCTACATCACCTTGTGGTGACACTGATCCTGGTCTCTCTTCAGTGGTAGCAGCATGCTCATCAACATGTTGTTGAAATTGAGCAGCTTGTGCTTCTTCATGAATAGGCTCATTAGCAGGAGCCTCTTGAACATGTTCTTCTTCTTGATTTATCTGCTGTTGCATCCAAGGCAGCAGAGGAAAGAAAGCTCCACTGTAGAAGTTCCTAGGATCTCTCTTCTTGATATACTTGTAGGACTTTGCATTATAGTGAGGAATGTCCATCACTGGTCCTGTAGGCACAATATCTGGAAATGCTTCATTGATGAAGCATTGAATGAATCTTGGGTACATCAAAACATGTGTCTTCTGCCTTCTTGGATGTTGGATACCAGTCCATTGAATATGTAGGCTGACATGTGAATGGCTGGTTGGCATAAGGCACATATGGCAGATGATGTAGTCACTGGGATGTCATTCCATCCAGTTTTCCTCTTGGATAAGCAGTGTTGAAACATGTGAATTAAGAACCTCCATTGCAGATCTACCAATCCCTTTACTATCTGCTTTCCTTCATATCCTCCCTCATAACCAATGTTTGCAAAGAAATTCATGATCTCATCATCTTCAAGCTCTAGAGTGTTTGCATCATCTCCAAACTGCAGACACTGTCTCACTGTTTGCTCAGTAACAACTAGAGTGTGATCATCAGTTATTCTTCCAGTTAGAGTCCTCATACCATTAACTTCAAGAACTTGGGCTGTTCCCCAAAAAGACCTAATGAGAGTCTCATAAATGATGGGTCTGACAGTCATGGCATATGCAACTCTAGTGGTTAGAAGAAATCTAATCATATCTCTTAAGTCATCTGCTTCTGCTACATCAGGGTCTAGAAATCCGCTGACATTATGGAGTTTGCTCCATGTGAGATTAGCCATTATGTCCTGCAGTCAAGGCATATGAATTAGAATAATGCATAACACCTAAGAACTTGTTCATCACTGTTTGACTTTTATTGGTCAAAATTGTTGTTTCATGTGCAAAGATTCTGAGTAATTTTGAATCATCAGAAGTGTGTGCATAATTAATCTCAATGAGTTCATCATTTCTTGATTTTACAACACATTTTGTGCTTTGATATTATCTCTTTACTTCACCATTGGATTTCGACATTTGCACTCTACGCACAGACGTAATTGTTAAGAAAACACTGAATTTCTTGAGGTTTTCTTGAATAATCAGTGAGCATTTGTCGAAATTATCAAGGGTTTAAGAGCATTTTGATTATTTTTACAACTGATTCATAACCTAGGTTACTAAGTTCGATTTGATGTAACAGTTCGACAGTTAGGGTTACACGCAATTCAATTTTCACCTTTCTTTGATACTACTTGAGTCGTGAATCAAAGGAGTTGATTTTGAAGAAGCAAACTTAGAGTTTTTGATTAAGAATCAGAATGTCGATGGTGAAGATGAACAGTATTTGAAGAAGATGAACAGTGTTTGGGTGGCACTCGTCTCACTTTAAGTCTCTCAGAATTTGAAAAGTATTAAATGATCCTTTGATTTTGATTTATATAGACCATTTAATAAGATTCTGAGAATTTGCTAAGTTTTAGATCACCACTGTGTCAAATGCGGTTGAGAAAATGTCTCTCCGCATTTGTGCACTGTTGCAAATGCGGAAGAGAAAAGGTCTACCCGCATTTGTGTACTTGCAAATTCTAGATGTCTATCCGCATTTGCACACTGTTGCAAATGCGGAAGAACAAATTCTAGAGTTCAATCTTGTTTCATCCATTCAAAAGAAATGCGGCTGAGGAAAAACAAATGCGGATGAACAAAAGATTTGTCCGCATTAGTTTGCACTTGAACCCCACAAACCTTTACCTGCATTGGTTGAATGCATGGGTTACCTTCACCCGCATTAACCAATGCACTTACCCGCATTAAGTTTTGAACTTAATGTTTTGCTCTGAATGTTTTGGTTTGGATGAATTTTCTCTGATGCTTTATGAAGTGATGTCTTTGACATTGTGGATATTTGTTGTTGCTTGTTTCTTATGAAGTTTGACTGATGTCAATTTTTGCTTGGATTTACTTGTTCATCATTTGTGAACCAAGTTTCCCATTGTTGACTGTTCCTTTACTTGTTCATGAGGATGTATCTGTTGCATCAGTTGAGATATTATGATATAACTTCTACACCAACACAGACATTGTGCACATTTTGTATTTTCTGATGAGAAAGGAAACATTTGTACAGAAAGATCAAAATTTTGAAAATTTCTCCCCCTAAAGTTTGTATCCATAATAGATAGAAACTTTTAAGGATTTGAAAAATTTTGAAGGGAACACAAAATTATATTTTTTTTTTGATTTTTGTGTTGTAATCAGTACAAGAAGTTGATTTATACCTTTCTTTGGGATCATAACAATCATACCTTTCACATATGCAAGCAATTTTTATAAACCAAACATAATCATGAACCTATTGATTGCAGGTATGTTTGTCCTCTTAAACTCATGCTTGATTAATAGTTAGATGCTAGTGATTTTATCATGTTTTGAGTTGATTAGGTATTCAACATGTACCTCACACTCAATAACATGGCAAGGTCAACTGTCTGCATGTAATGCATGGTAGAACTTTCAACAGCTTACATGACCAAGTTACTTAAGTTATGACATCTCATTTACTTGATCCTCATTGGGATTCTTTTATTTGATCCTTTTATGAATTTGATCCACATTGGGATTCTTTTAACTTCACTTTGGAAGGTGATCTCTAAGGATTCTTTTCTTTCATTCTCTTTGGAATGTTTTCTTTCATTCATCCACATTGGATGTGTTCCACTTTGGGAATCTTTTAGGATCGTAACATCAACACTATGTGCTTGTCACTCCAGGTCTTTGCTCAGCAAAACAAAGGAGGAACTGATGTGAGTAAGGAGATTCATAAGTCATCATTACTTGGGGTGTTTAGGTTGCTACACACACACGCATTTAGATAAGTCATGCCTTACACATACTATGAGATGACACATCACAGTTGAAGACAGGCTTTAATTTATCACTGCATGTAGTTTCTTTCTCAAGTTGAGCCTACCAACATATCAAATAAGTCAAGTCAGTCATTTGAGTTTTCTAAATGAGCATAGTGAATGATATAGTGACTGTAATTATATCATTTCCCATAGGTTAAATAGTATACTTCCTGATCTGATTTTTTTTTTTTTTTTGAAATGTTTTTGTTGATTTTCATTTTACTCAAGATTAATCATGCCAATAGATTGGACTAGGAATTCAAATCTTGTTGGATCAAATGCCTTAGTAAATAAATCAGCTAATTGATGATCAGTGTGAACTTGCATCAATTTGATTAAACCTTTTTCAGCACAGTCTCTCAAAAAGTGATATCTAATTTCAATGTGTTTAGTTTTTGAGTGTTGTACTGGATTATTTGTTATGAACATGGCTGCTGTGTTGTCAATATGAATTGGAGTGTGCAGAAAGTTAAAACCATAGTCAAGCATCTGGTTTTGAATCCAGAGAACTTGAGAACAGCATGCAGATGCTGCTATATACTCAGCTTCTGCTGTTGAGACAGATACATTGGTTTGCTTTTTGCACTGCCAGGATACCAGTCTGGGACCAAGAAATTGACACCCGCCAGAAGTGGATTTTCTGTTGAAGTTGCATCCCCCATAATCACTGTCAGTATATGCATAGAGATTGAAATCTCCTTCCTTTGGATACCATAATCCAAGAGCAGGCTTGCCCTTGAGATATCTGAATATCCTCTTGACTGCATTTACATGAGATTCCTTGGGATCTGCTTGATATCTGGCACACACACAAACACCAAACATAATGTCAGGCCTACTGGCTGTTAGATACATTAGTGAACCTATCATAGAACGATAGTGAGTCTGATCCACTGATTTGCCTTCAGGATCTGGTCCAATCTTCACTTTGGTATCCACAGGAGTTCTGATGGACTGACAGTCAGCAAACTTGAATTTCTTCAGCATTGTTTCCACATATTTTGATTGATTGATGAAGATTCCGTCAGCTGTCTGTTGGACTTGTACTCCAAGAAAGAAATTGAGTTCTCCCATAGCACTCATTTGGAATTTTGAATGCATGAGATCTTCAAAGTCTTTGCACAGAGTCTGGTTTGTTGAGCCAAAGATGATATCATCCACATATATCTGAACCAGCAGCATATCCTTTCCTTTTCTTTTTCTGAAGAGAGTCTGATCAATTTTTCCTCTCTCATATCATTATTAAGAAGGAATGATGAAAGAGTCTCATACCATTTCCTTGGAGCTTGGTGAAGACCGTACAGGGCTTTGTCTAGCTTGTATACCCTGTGTGGATATTCTGGATCTTCAAAGCCAGGAGGTTGACTCACATAGACCTCTTCAGAAATCTTTCCATACAAGAAAGCACACTTCACATCCATTTGATAAACAGTGAATTTCATGGATGCAGAATATGCCAGAAAGATTCTAATGGCTTCTAGTCTGGCTACAGGGGCAAAAACTTCATCATAATCGATTCCTTCTTCTTGTGTGTACCCCTGAGCTACTAGTCTAGCTTTATTTCTAATGACAATTCCCCTGTCATCAGTTTTGTTTCTGTACAACCATCTGGTACCGATAGGATATTGTCCTTCGGAAGATCTACCAGTTGCCATACTTCTTGTTTCTTGAATTGCAGCATTCTTCCTGCATTGCTTCAATCCAACTGTTGTCTTGAAGAGCCTCTTTGATATTTTTGGGTACTGTTTGACATAGAAAGCATGAGAACAAGCAAATGTTGGCAATGCTTGATTTGCTCCTAGTCACCCTTTCATTTAGTTCACCAATGATGTCGTCAACCGGATGATTTTGTGTATTCTTGTGGTTGGATTGAGTCACCAGCAATGGTTACATCAAGATTGGAGACATTCAGTTCATCTTGGTGCGAGGCAACTTCTTCTTGTACTGTTGGGGAGTTGTGGAAGAAATCAAATTGTGTTGCAGTTCTTGCTTCAGTATCATCAGTGGGTTGATTACTTCCATCAGTTGAAGTTCTTTCAGTATCAACAGGAGGGATGACACGAGTTTGGGTGGTAATTCTTCTTGAGTAGTTGTTTCAATAGATGGCATCTCTGATGGGAGGGTGTTGTACTTGGACCATCCTCAATTGAAGCACTTTGATGTTGAACAGAGTGTCTGATAGGATCAGCTTGTAAAGGAACTTCTTCATTTAGTTGCTCAGAAGAAGTTGGAGGAATCATTGGAAAATCACTCCTTCTTTCTGATAATGATGAATGTACAGCTGGTGTGGATTTCCTGCATCAGACATGTGAAATTGGTCAAAAGACTTAGTGAATGAGTCAATATCAAATAACCAATCAGGACCATTGCTGCTCGGGGGGAAATGAATGTTCTTTGAATTGAACATTCGTTGATTCATCAATAATGTTTAATCTGGGATTAAACACTCTGTAAGCCTTTGATACAGATGAGTATCCTACAAAGAATCCTTCATCAGACTTAGATGAGAACTTTCCCAAATGATCCGGGTGTTTAATATTGAGACTGGACAACCAAATGACTTGAAAAATCCAATAAATGGTTTTCTTTGAAAAATGAGTTCATATGGAGTCTTGTTACTTTCTTTGACAAGTAAGGTTCTATTTTGTACAAAGCAAGATGTGTTAACTGCTTCCGCCCAGAAGGTGATTGGCAGTTTAGCATCTGCTAGCATGGTGCGTGCTGCTTCAATTAGTGTTCTGTTCCTTCTTTCAGCTACCCCATTTTGTTGAGGAGTTCTAGCTGCACTAAATTGATGAGCTATGCCTTTGATTGCACAAAATGAACTCATATCTTCATTTTGAATTCTGTCCCATTATCACTCCTGATTGTTTTGACTTTAAGATCAAGTTGATTTTCAATTTTTGTGATTAAATCTTTATTAATTGGAACGTTTCATTTTTATGAAGTAAGAAGAAGACCCATGTGAATCTAGAAAAGTCATCTATGATCACCAAACAATATTGTTTCTTTCCCATACTCATAACATGAGTTGGACCAAAGAGATCCATATGAAGTAGTTTCAATGGAGTATTGTTGGTGTTCACCAACTTTAGTTTGTGAGACGACTTGTGTTGTTTTCCTTTGAGACATGCAGAACAGTGGTCAATGAAATGAAATTCTTTTTGAGGTAAACAAAAACATGATTTCCTTTAACCAGTCTGTTCATGTTTTTGAAATTTGTATGTCCCAGTCGTCTGTGCCAAAGTTGTGATTCATCAAAAGATGTTTTTGACAGAAGACATGTTTCTTCTTTTGGTGAAGTTGAGTTGAGGTTTATGACATAAGTGTTATTCTTTCTGGGTGTTTTCAAGACAACCCATTCTTCAGGAATAAGAAATCCTGGTCTCAGAATGTAGCAATGAGTGTCTGTGAAGTGAGTGGAATATTTCTTGTCACAAATCTGAGACACGCTGAGAAGATTGAAGTTTAGTTGTTCGCAGTAATTCACTCTGTCGAAGCTCAGCATTCCATTTGTCACAGATCCTTCACCTGTAATTCTACCTCCTTGTGAATCTCCTCCAAATGCCACTGTCGTTCCTTGAATGTGCTTAAAATCATGAAGGAGGGAACGGTCTCCAGTCATGTGTCGGGAACATCCACTGTCCACATACCATATACTGTTGGACCTGTGTGAATGACCCTACAAGCACAGAAAGAACTAGTTAGAATGTGAAACCCAAGCCATGATGGTCTTGGGCTTACCGTTTCTATCCATGATAGTAACCTGTTGGTATTTTCCTCTAAACTGGGGCTTTGGTGGTGGGATCATGCTTGATGTATTTCTGAAACTTGATTGGTTTGTTATATCAACTGAGGAATCAGATGAGTATTCAAACCTTTGATCCCTGTTTCTTTTCAGAAACTGGATTCGTTTTTTATTATCAAACTTGTTTCTTGGATTGAGAAAATCATTAGTTTGTCTGACCACTTGATTTCTATATCTTTGACTTCTGTTTGACATTTTCAGATTTTCATGTCATCATCAGATTTGGAAACTCTGTGATGAGAATGACCATTGATTTTATGTTTATCAAACATGATTGGTGAGATAGGCTTGTTTTGGGGTATCCTCTTTCCCTTTTGATTGAAGAAACAGTCAGACGTGTTGTGATTTGTCATATTGCAGACAGAACAGTATTTGTTAAAATAACAGTTCTTGGTGGTGTGATTGTTCATGTCACAGATGGAACAGTATTGATTATAAAAGCATTTGTCTGTTCTGTGATTAGACCTATCACACACATCACAACGCATGTGCTTGTTTCTAGCCACTGATCCCGGTGTTGAGGATCTAGTAGCTTTGACAGATTCTGAATTTGATTCATTCCGAGGTTTTGATGAGAATGCCTGATCAGCCTTGTTGGTAGATTGTTTCACAACACTACTGACTCTTCTTTTCTTCGGCTGACCTTTCTTTCTCAATTGTTGTCTACATTCTTTTTCCAATTGATTAACATGCTCTTTGTAAAAATATCAAAGCCAACTCCTTGCTTTGATTTTGATGTTTGTGGGTCTGAGTGAATTCTAGTTTTTGTGACTCGAACAACTTTTCTTTTAATGGAAGGGGAATCGTTTCCTGACTTGCTTGAATTTTTTGGAGAGTTTGTCTCACTGTCAGATCTGCTTTCAGCAGTTAGATTCACCTTATTAGTTGTTATATTCTTTTCCCTTGAGACTGCAGGGATGAATTTCACAAAAGGAACAACAGCCTTGGTGGGGCTAGTTGTTCTATTCACACTTACTGTCTTGTCTGAGCACTCCTTAATTTTAATGGGATGTCCTAACTTGATTTTATCCTCATTTGTTTCAATGTAAGCACTGGGTCTGTTTTGAGGATTGGTGACTTGATTTACCATTGTTTTAGGTTCAACAGTGTTAGGCTCATTTTCTTGTTGGAGTGAAACAGATTCAGGCATGACAGTATAGTTATCATTGTATGGTGGTGGACACGAGTTGTATCCAATACCTGACATGTCTTTGGATCCTTTTGTGAGTCAAGCATTTCTTGCAGCTTAACTGATGACTGTTGAAACTTTTCTAGTTTCAACTCAGTAAGATTGAGTTCAGTTTTGGATTGAGCTAACTTTTCAGTCAGTTGCTCATTCTCAGCTGCAAGAGAGTACTTTTCACCATGCAATTTCTTAATGTCTGAGATGAGAGACTTAATTTTAATTTCAAAGCCTTTAATTTCTCTCTTAAGCATCTCAGATTTAACCTTTTCTTCTTTTATTTTATCAGCTAGTTTATGATTGTGCTCTCTATAACCTTGTACTTCATGAATGCATTTATCACTACAAAGGTTAGTTTTTACCTCAGTGGGCATGGGAGAAGGTCCATCATTGATGTGAGCCATGAGTGCATGATTTGAAATTGAGGCTTCACTTCCTCTGCATACATGCTCCAGTCACATACTCCATCCTGCCTGATAACAAGAGCATTAGCTGATTGCTGATTGCTTCCATAAGCTTGATTGGTCAGTTGAGGTTGAGTCTGTTGTGATTGTTGCTGATGATGATATTGTTGGTTATAACTGTTGGAGTGAAAGCTTGCAGATGGCTGTGATGATGACTGGTTTTGTGGAACCCTTTGAGCATTGTGATTTCTTCTAGGAGCAGTACATTCTCTTGAGAAATGGCCAGTCATACCACAGTTGAAACACTTCACTTTTGATTTATCGTATCCAAGCTTGGTGTTTTCATTCAGGTGAAGCTTTTTACCTTTTCTGAAAAATTTCTTAGCTCTCATAGCTATCATTGCCATTTGCCATTGCAAATCCATTTCCTCTACATCATCTGGATCCATTTCTTCTAAGTCTTCTTGTATCAGATGTGCAGATGTGAGTCTTCCTCCCAAATAGGCTTCAAAGCTTGCAACAAAAGCATTGTAGGTTGCTTTTTGTTCTTCAGATTTTGGATCATCAGGGGTTGGTGTTGAAGCAGGTGGGGATGAGGTTGATGGCCTGCTTGGAGGTTGAGCTGCTATGAATCCAGTGGGTTTAGAGTGATCCCTTGATGAGAGAAAGTCATCTTCTTCAGTGATGAAGGCATTCTCAACAGAGTGAGAATCAGTTGGAAACTTGTAAGCCTCCACAACTTTGGGTCCTCCAAGGTTTCTGCTTCTCTCATCTAGTTCCAAAGCTTCAATCTTGGCAATCATAATATCTAGAGTAGTGCTCTCTAGATCAAGAGTGTTCTTTAGCATGGTTACATTTTGTTTCCATGTTTCTGGAAGGCTATGTAACATCTTCTTGTTTAACTCCTTTGACTTGTAGGTGACTCCCATAATCTCTAGATCGTTAACCAATTGCACAAATCTATGCAACTGTTTAGAGATAGACTCCCCTTTTGAGTGATGGAATGTCTCATACTGATTCACAAGCTTGTCTTTGTTGATTTCAGCCACTTCACTGCTTCCTTCACACATGATTTTCAGGGCATCCCATACTGCTTTTGCAGTGCCATACTTTTCCAATCTCTTGAGCACATCCATTTTGAGTGCTTGAGTGAGTATGGAGTAAGCTTTGAGGTCAATCTTGATCTTCTTGTAATCATCGTCATCAAGAGTAAGGTCTTCAATAGGGATTCTTGCAGTCTTGTATAAAGCAGCTTGATCTGCAGATAATGTAACAGGGATGTGTGGACCTTTGCAAATAGAGATCCAATAATCAGGATCAACACCTGTAACAAAATTCATGAATCTGATTTTCCATTGTTTATATTCAGATTTATGCTTGAGCATGGGTGGTTTTGAAGCATGCCCAAGTTCAGAATAGTTATGTGAGTCCATGGTTAACTTTTTGTTTTAACTTGCTTAGATCTGGTTTCAACTGATTTTATGTTTGATTCGTCCAAGTAGTCCAAACTTAGTACTGTAACAAAGGATCTGCTGAGAATGAGTGTATTTCAGTGAGACTATTCTGAGTCTTGACTTTAGATGTTCTTGTTTTAATGAAAGTGCAACCTGAAACTGTTTTTTCGTTCGAGGAACAACTTGGATGAACAGTAGCAGTTGAGTAGATCTGAGAGTATTTGGTTAGAATGCTGAGAAGAGATGTTCGAAATCTCTAAGCAGCAACTCAAGCAACAGATCAATCGGGTTAAACACAGATCTGAGCAGATCTGGGTAATAACCGAGAGCCAAGGCTCTGATACCAATTGACTGGGTTTGAGAATGATATTCTCTGTTGATGTGAATCAACAAGGATCGATTATGTTGATTGAGTCAATGATTGAGAGGCGGAATCAAACAATCAATGAACATTTAACACTTGAAATACTCATAAATGCACTTGTATTGATTATCTGAACTGTTACAAAGTAAAAGCTAGGGTTTAGCAAGCTACAGTAACAATGCAAGACAACCTTGGACAAAGAATAATAGGTGTCAGGAATTTTCAGATACAAAGTCTAAAGTGTCAAGAGTCAAAAAGTCGCCTCACATACGAGGTGTCTGATCTATTTATAGGCTGACTTACAGCTTGTACAAAATGACTAAACTACCCTAACTGTACAGAATAGTTTGTCTTCATACGCATTTGTTCTTAGTCTTCATCAGCATTAGTCTTCTATTCTTCCGCATTGGTGTTTGGTCATCAGCATTGACAAATGCGGATGAACAAACACAGCGCATTTGTTACTTAGCATCCGCATTTGTTAATTAGCATCCGCATTTGTTAATGCGGATGAACAAATACTTGTCAGCATTTGTTCTTGCATCCGCATTAACAAATGCGGATAGCCGACACTTGTATTTTCTTGATCAGCATTTCTTCTTGGACTTGGGGAGATTTCCAGCAGAACAACCATCCACCTCTTGAATTGGCATGTATGATCCTTTCAGGGTCCAACAGTGCTGACTTAGTTAATCTGTCTACTATCACCCATATTGTGTCATAACCATTTGAAGTTAATTGGTAACTAGTTACAAAATACATAGTAATTTGATCCCATTTCCATTCTGGAATTTCTGGTTGTTGCAAGGATCCTGATGGTTTTTGATACTCAGATTTTACCCTAGAACATATATCAAATTTTTCTACATATTCTCCGACTGACCTTTTCATGCCTGGCCACCGATATTGACTTTTTGGAACCTTGTACATCTTATTATTTCCTGGATGCACAGAATATTTTGACTTGTATACTTCTTGCAGGATAGTTTTCCTAAGCAAAGTATGTTCCGGTACCCAAATTCTTCCTTTAAATCTCCAAATTCCATCCGCTCCTTTTGTGATATAATCAAAAATACCTAGATTATGACCATTGGTTATAGTGAATTAGGTATAATAAAAATACCTAGATTATGACCATAAGCTCAATTAATGGTAATATTAGGTATACTTATGTGATATAATCATTATGTGAAATTCTGTGATTTTATGATTTTATACTTAACAATTACAATAATATGTGACTAACCATTTTATGAAATATTATAAAGAAATTTGTGCAGTTATGAATTCAGATAGTTACCACAATGAGATCGATCCTTCCGAATGTCCAGACCATATCAACTCTAAGGAAATAACACCTGAACCAGAACCCCAACAAGCTATGGAAATCCCTCAACTGGAAAAAGAATCAAAATTTTATGTTCGACGTGCCCCGGTACATGTTGGAGGATATACAATTAAGACCCCTAGGAAAAAGATATAATGTGGGAACAGGTTTATGACTAAGCAAGCTGAGGACATAGAAATGCAATATTCTGATTCTTCTGAGAATAAGGATAAGGTAACTAAAAGACAAGAATTGGATCAAGTGAAAACAGCTTGGCAAACTCTTAGAAAACTTAAGAAAATACAGCTAGGGATCTGGAGAATCCAGAAAGACATCAAGAAACTCAAAACACCCAAGAAGAATATCTTCATGAGGATATGGAAGTGGATTCGCAGGACTAGAAAACTATAGTTTAACTTATCAGAATAAAAAGAAATAAGAACCCAAATGATATATGTACTTTTGTGTTAAAATATTTAGTTATATATGCTAAATGATTTTGTGTTAGAATATTTATTTATGATACTAACGTTATAATTCACTATAGTGAATCATGCCGCCAAAAAGAAACACTCAGCCTGTCCGAAGAACAACTCGAGTGGGACCACCCAGAACCCGACTTGGGAAAGAAAACCTGCGAACACTGACACAAATGAGAATGACAGGATTTCTGAAATAGTAGCCCAACAAATCGAAGCTACCCTACCTACCTTGATAACCCAACTCCAACAAATCTAAATTTTGGAACCACCTCACACCCACCAGAAGAACCTGAAAATATTAACACAAATGGGATACAGGAAGAAGAAATCTTGAATGGAGTCTCAAAAGGATGTTCTTACAAGACCTTAATGTCCTGCAGACCCGGGAATTCGATGGAAGAGGAGGAGCTGTGCAAGCCTTAAGATGGCTAGATGAAATAGATGGAGTTTTGGAAATCAGTAACTGTGCTGAAAATTTCAAGACACTGTTTGCCTCGCATTCTGTAAAAGGAGAGGCATAATCCTGGTGGAAAAAAAAGGTACACACTAGAGGTAGGAATGTTATGAATAAAATAAGTTGGGAGGAATTTAGAAAGCTAGTAATAAAAAAATACTACCCTTATAATGAAATAGAAAAACTAGAGGCTGAATTCTTAGCACTAGAAATGAAAGGAGCTGCACACCAGGAATATACTGACAGATATAATGAACTGTCCAGGTTAGTACCACATCTGATAACCCCGGAATCAAAAAGGATGGGGAGGTATATTTGGGGACTAGTACCATAAATAAGAGGAGTAGTAAAATCTGCAAGAACCAAAACCTTCCAAGAAGCAGTAATCCTGTCAGGAAGTCTGACAGATAAGATGATCAGAAATGGATCATTAAACCATCCACAGGTAGGGGAAAATTGATATGAATGAAAACCACTCAGGAAGAAGATCTGGAGGGAACCATCAGAAGAAAATAACCCGACCTCCACCAAGAAATTTTCTAGGAACAGCCCAGGGAAAGAGGATGGATAAACAACCACAGTGTAATATCTGCCAAAGGTATCATACAGGGAACTGTATGATAGTGGTTTGTTACAACTGCAAAAAGAAATGGCATATCTCTCGAGACTGCAAAAACTCTACCAACCCTAAAACAGTATGCTTTCAATGTGGAAGTGAAAATCATTTTCGTAATGAGTGTCCACAACGAAAAAGCAAGGCTCCAGTTAACCAGAACAACCCCGTGGAAGAGCTTTCGTGATACAAGCTGATGAAGCTCGCCATGAACCGGAAGTGGTAACGGGTACGTTCCTTATCAATAACCAGTACGCGAAAGTATTATTTGATACAGGAGCAACTCGTAGTTTTGTTTCAAACATCTTTAGACCATCACTTAGTTTAATATCTGAGAAATTAAGTGATAACTACGTGATAGAATTAGCTGATGGTAAAATAGTAAAGCTGATGACATCATTCCTAATTGCATTTTGAATTTAGATGGATATTATTTTGATATAAATCTAATTCCAATTAAATTAGGAGGATTTGATGTTGTAGTAGGAATGGATTGGTTGAGTAAGAATCATGCTGAAATCATTTGTGATAAGAAAATGATAAAAATTCCTTTGATGAAGGAAGACAAAACCCTCTGTATATACGGTGATAGAACAAATGATAATGTGAAATTAATTTCCTATGAAAAAGCATGAAAATGCTTAAATAAGAAATGTTTAGCTTTCTTAGCTCACATAGTTGATGCAAAACTTGATAAGGGAAATTTGGAAAGTGTTCCTGTTATAAATGAATACCCGAATGTTTTTCCTGACGAATTACCTGGATTACCACCCCCTCGTCAAGTAGAGTTTAGAATAGAGTTAATACCAGGAACAGCCCCTATTGCTAAAGCACCCTATCGTTTAGCACCAACTGAAATAAAAGAACTCATGACTCAATTACAGGAATTATTAGATAAGGGATTTGTACGTCCTAGTGTATCACCTTGGGGAGCACCCGTTCTGTTTGTCAAAAAGAAAGATGGAACTTTTAGGATGTGTATCGATTACAGAGAACTCAATAAGGTTACTATAAAGAATAGATATCCTCTCCCTAGAATTGATGATTTATTTGATCAATTACAAGGATCTAGTTATTTTTCTAAAATAGATTTAAGATCTGGATATCATGAATTAAGAGTACAGGATGACGATGTTTCTAAAACTGCATTTAGAACCAGGTGCGGGCACTATGAATTCTTGTAATGCCATTTGGGTTAAACCAATGCTCCAGCAGTGTTTATGGATTTAATGAATAGGGTATGTAAGCCTTATTTGGATAAGTTTGTTATAGTCTTCATAGATGACATTCTGATCTATTCTAAGAATAAGGAAGACCACGAACAACACCTGAGGTTAACTTTAGAATTACTACAAAAGGAAAAGTTATATGCAAAATTTTCAAAATGTGAATTTTGGAAAAAGAAGTACAATTCTTAGGACACATAGTTAACCAAAATGGAATACAGGTTGATCCAGCAAAGATTGAGGCAGTTAAGAAATGGGAAGTTCCAAAAACCGCAACTGAAATACGACAATTCATAGGCTTAGCAGGATATTACAGAAGATTTATAGAAAATTTCTCAAGAATAGCTCAACCATTGATAGAATTGACCCAAAAAGATAGAAAGTATATATGGGAAGAAAAACAAATGAAGCTTTTGAACTCCTCAAAAGTAAGTTATGTAGTGCACCCATATTAGCTTTACCAGAAGGGACAGATAATTTTATAGTATACTGTGATTCATCACGCCAAGGTTTGGATGTGTTTTAATGCAGAAAGACAAGGTAATTGCATATGCATCCAGACAACTTAGAGGTAGTGAAAAGAATTATACCACCCATGATCTAGAATTAGGAACTGTAGTATTTGCACTAAAAATTTGGAGACATTATCTGTATGGGACTAAGTGTATAATATATACAGATCATAAAAGTCTGCAACATATCTTTGATCAAAATATGTTAAATATGAGATAGAGAAGATGGGTAGAATTACTAAGTGATTACAACTGTGAAATCAAGTATCATCCCGGTAAAGCAAATGTAGTTGCTGATGCTCTAAGTAGGAAAGAAAGAACTAAGCCATTACGGGTACGTGCTATGAGAATGAAATTACGTTCAGACCTGTTAAATCAAATTCGGGAAGCTCAACAAGAAGATGTGTTAAAGCTAAAAGGACAATTAAAGATATAAAAGAAGAAGCAGATGGAATTATGAGATTTAAAGGAAGAATTTGGATACCTGACAACAGCATAATTAGAACAATGGTTCTGCAAGAAGCTCATAAGTCAAGATATTCTGTGCATCCAGGGAATAATAAAATGTACAAAGACTTGAAAAACCAATACTGGTGGCCAGGCATGAAAAGATCAGTCGGAGAGTTTGTGGAACAATGTGATGTTCGTTCAAGAATAAAAGCAGAATATCAAAAACCTTCAGGATACCTGCAGCAACCAGAGATTCCTGAATGGAAATGGGATCAAATTACAATGGACTTCATAACTAAGTTACCAAGAACCAGAAATGGATACGACACAATTTGGGTTATAGTGGATAGACTAACTAAGTCAGCTCATTTCTTAGATATACGAGAAGATTATAAGATTGAGAGATTAGCAAGAATTTACATAAAGAAATTATGTCCAGACATGGAATACCTGTATCCATTATATCAGATAGAGATAGTAGATTTACTTCCAGGTTCTGGCAAAGATTACAAAAAGCTTTAGGAACCCAAGTGAATTTAAGTACAGCTTATGTCACACCCTTAAATTCTGGGTCTAGAATTTATCACGGAGGGGTGAACAAATAGGATCGAACACAGTAGTCACACATGAGATGCAGTTATCTATATGATAAGTTTTAGATAAACATTTCATTAATAATCAGAGCAGCGGAAATAAAAGATAGATTGTTTTCTTGACAACATGTCTTAATCATAATTCAGATAATAATCAATAGGTATCTTGAGCTCTTAATTGATCTAGGATTTGGTTTTTCGGGGGTTTGTTATAAACATATAATTAAATCATTTAGTTATTTTGTTAATTCTTTAATAACTAAAGATTACATTTCATAATATTTAGTTAGTTTAACAATAATTTTAACATATCATTATGTTTCAAATAAATCTTAGACGTTAAATATGAATTTATATTTAATTCTTGTAAGATTTTATAAATAGTCACAAATTATCTAGACATTATATTTATATGATAATGTTATTATAACTGAACATAGATTATGTATAAATAATGAATAATAACATATTATTAAATTTTAACATATTTACAGGATAAAACATAATATAATCTATCTAATTATTAATTATGTTATCCATATTTACAAATAATAAATTAATAATTTAAATTGTTATTTAGGGTCTTATTCTTATAAAAATAATATTTTATAACATTTGTAATAATTAAATAAATAAATAAATAAGGTTTATAAAGAAATAATTTTTCCAGAAAATAATTATATAACTTTAAAATTAACAAGTTTATAAAAATTATTTTTATAATTTTTAATAATTTTTCTGTATTTTTAAAAGGCCAAAAGGCTTTTAAAAATAATAAGTTTGTGGCCGGGTTCGAACCCGCGACCACACACCCACACTTCCACACCGTAACCAGTGAACCAAAGGCACAAGGCCGCATGAGGATTCAGCTTTTAATTTTCTTAAACTGTTCCAACCAAACACCCCCCAAATCGTTCGAACCCTAGATTACAAATCGACCAAATTGAGCATCGATTCGAATCTGTTAACAACTATAATCATGAGGCTTGTGATACCCATGAGAAATCGAGCATAAGGGTATATTTAATTACCTGTTTTGGTGTCCAAATTGTCAAGATCAATCGAAGAACAGGTCGCGGCCTGGGGAGGATTCAAACGATGATCAGACGTAGATGAAAATGAAATTAACTTCGCAGGAAGTTTCCAATAATCTTAGGGAGCAAAAGCCCTCTAACAATTTCTAATGAAATCGACCAGAAGGTGGTGTTCGACACACTTGCAGGTTCGCGGAGATGATGGTGATCGAATGTGGTGTTGTTGATAGTTTCAGATGAAATTAAACCCGATGATAGTTTATAAATGTTGAAAAGTTTGTTAGTGCGCAATCAATTTCGATTATTATTATTGTTCAGTGGGCAATTATGGTGATTGTAGGCCGAACTTTCGGTCGAAGTGGGAATCTGGTCAAACCGATGCAATTATACAAATTCCAGTGGCCCACGAGTTCGAGACATTCACACAAAGGTGTCGGGAGCTTTTGTTTGATCAAAAACCGCGAAATTTTGGCGTTTTGGGGGTTGTCGGAGGCCGCCGGAGAGGTGGCCGGAGGGTGATCGGGCGGTGGGTTGGGTTTTATAATAATTTACACAATTGGTCCCTCGACTTTCCAGGGTTTATTATTTCATGTATAAAGTTTTAAATTAAGTTTCAAAATTGGCAAAACTGCCCCCTGGACTTATTAAATCCGAATTTAATAAAATTTTTATAAATTATTATTATTAATAACAATATTATTATTATCATTATTATTGTTATTATTATTTTTATTTTTAACAATATTATTATTGTCATTGTTATTATTATTATTATTATTGTTATTTATATTTTATTTTTAATAATATTATTATTAAATACTAATAAATATAAAAACAATTTGTATAATCACACAAATGCTAGATTTGTATATATATAAATCATGAAATTTTCCGAGTTGTCACATCATCCCCTGTTACAGGAATTTTCGTCCCGAAAATTAAGAAGTACTGGCAACATTCTTGAACAGGTTAGGATACTTGAGCATCATTTCGTCCTCTCATTCCCAAGTGAACTCAGGACCACGCCGGGAGTTCCACCGAACTCTGACAATCAGAATCTTGCTATGCTTAAGTTTTTAACTTCTTTATCTATGATTTCAACTGGTTCCTCGATAAACCTGAGTTTCTCATCTACTTGCAGTTCCTCTAAAGGCACAACAAGTGATTCATCGGATAAACACTTCCTTAGATTAGATACGTGAAAAACAATATGCACACCACCAAGTTCAGCAGGTAGATTTAATTCATAGGCTACTGGGCCGATCCTTCTGACAATTTCAAAAGGCCCCACGTAGCGAGGGTTCAATTTCCCCCGTTTCCCAAAGCGTATAACTCCCTTCCAGGGAGATACCTTTAGCAAAAATTTATCCCCTTCCTGAAATTCCAGTGGCTTGTGGCGTTTATCAGCATAGCTTTTCTGACGATCCCTGGCAGCAGCCATGCGTTCTCTTATCTGGACAATTTTCTCATGAGTTTCAAAGATCAACTCTGGACCAGTAAGTTGACTATCTCCAACTTCTGCCCAGCAAAGCGGTGATCTACATTTACGTCCATATAAGGCCTCAAATGGTGCCGCCTTGATGCTCGAATGATAGCTATTGTTATATGAGAACTCCACCAAAGGTAAATGACCTTCCCAGTTCTTTCCAAAGTCAATAACACAAGCCCTGAGCATATCCTCAAGAGTTTGTATGGTTCTTTCACTTTGACCATCACTCTGAGGGTGATAGGCCATGCTCATATCTAGGCGAGTGCCTAGAGCTTTCTGAAGTTTGCCCCAAAAGACAGATGTAAATCGGGCATCACGATCAGAGATGATAGACACCGGCACTCCGTGTCTAGAGATAATTTCTTTGATGTACACCCTTGCAAGCTTCTCCATCTTGTCTTTCTCACGGATGGGTATGAAATGAGCGGGTTTGGTGAGACGGTCAACTATAACCCAAATGGTGTCATTGCCCGTTTGAGATTTGGGTAAACCAGTGACGAAATCCATGGTTATCATTTCCCACTTCCACAAGGGAATTTCTGGTTGAGTCAACATTCCTGAAGGCTTTTGGTATTCGACCTTGACTTTAGAACAGGTCAAACACTTTGAGACATAGGTCGCAATATCTGCCTTCATTCTTGGCCACCAGTAAACAAGCTTTAAGTCGTAATACATCTTATCTGCACCTGGGTGGATAGAGTATCTAGACTTGTGGGCTTCATCCATGATCAAGCTTCTCAGATTCCCGTATAGGGGACCCAAATCCTTCCTGCTATAAAGCGTATCCCATCCGAATGAACTTCAAACTGTTGGTCTAGCCCTCGAAGGTTTTCATCTTTAATGTTCTCTTCTTTCAGGGCTTCAGTCTGAGCATTCAAGATTTGTGCCGGCAGGTTGCTTTGAATGGTAAGTTGTAGAGCTCGTACTCTACGAGGCTTCATATGTTCTTTCCTACTCAAAGCATCAGCCACAACATTTGCCTTACCGGGATGGTATTTGATGGCATAATCATAATCATTTAGTAGTTCAAGCCATCTCCTCTGCCTCATGTTCAGCTCCTTTTGATTATACAGGTGTTGAAAACTCTTGTGATCGGTATAAATAGTGCACTTAGTACTGTACAAGTAATGTCTCCATAATTTAAGAGCAAACACAACAGCTCCCAGTTCTAGGTCATGAGTTGCATAGTTCTTCTCATGAGCCTTTAACTGTCTTGAGGCATAGGCTATGACTTTGTCACGTTGCATCAAAACACATCCCAGTCCCTGAACAGAAGCATCACAGTAGACTACGAAGTCTTCAATACCGTCGGGTAGGGACAATATAGGTGCACTGCATAACTTCTGTTTCAGTGTTTGAAAAGCAGCCTCTTGCTTGAATCCCCAATGATATGCTACTACCTTTTGGGTGAGCATGGTCAATGGTTAAGCTATCTTGGAGAAACCCTCGATAAATCTCCTATAATAGCCGGCTAGGCCCAGAAATTGTCTAATTTCCGTTGGATTAGAAGGTGTAGGCCAACTTTTGATGGAATCAATTTTAGCTGGGTCTACATGAATTCCATTAGCATCAATCACATGACCAAGGAATTGAACTTCTTTAAGCCATAAATCACATTTCGAGAACTTAGCATAGAGCTCCTCTCTCTTTAGTAGTTCAAGGACCAATCTCAGATGTTCTTCATGCTCATGCTCATTTTGGAATAGATCAAGATGTCATCAATGAAGACAATGACAAACTTGTCTAGATAAGGCTTGCATACACGATTCATGAGATCCATGAATACGGCAGGTGCATTTGTTAGCCCAAATGGCATGACTGTGAACTCAAAGTGACCGTATCGAGTTCTGAAAGCCGTCTTCATAATATCTTCATCTCTGACTCTCAGCTGATGATAGCCGCTTCTAAGATCTATCTTGGAGTAAATGCTTGAACCTTGCAGTTGGTCGAATAAGTCATCAATACGTGGCAAGGGATAACGGTTCTTGATTGTCACTTTGTTCAGTTCTCGATAGTCAATACACATCCGGAAGGTTCCGTCTTTCTTCTTCACAAATAACACTGGTGCTCCCCATGGTGACGAGCTAGGTCGGATGAATCCTTTATCAAGGAGTTCCCTAAGATGGTTAGATAGTTCTTTTAGTTCAGAAGGTGCAAGACGGTATGGTGCCCGAGCAATAGGTGTAGCTCCAGGTACTAACTCGATTGAAAACTCGACCTTTCTTCTAGGGGGCAACCCAGGCAGTTCAACAGGAAACACTTCAGGAAATTCCTGACGACGGATACATCTTCAATCTTCCTTTCCTTCTTCTCTTTGTCAGTGACTAAGGCTAGGATAGCAGTATGTCCTTTTCGAAGACACTTTTGAGCCTTCAAGTAAGAAATAACTCCCATCACAACACCGGTCTTATCTCCCTCCACACACAGGACTTCATCATTTGGTAGGGGGATGCTAATCATTTTGTCTTTACAGATAATTTCTGCGGAGTTTTTGGATAGCCAGTCCATACCAACTACCACATCGAAGCTTCCCAAAGTAACGGGCATGAGGTCTATTGGTAGGATATGACCTGATAAGTCTAATGTACAATTTTTCAGGATTTGTGATGCGGTCAGGGATTTATCATTTGCTACTTCTACAACATATGGCTCATCTAGGGGTACGGGTTTTACATTCAAGTGCTTATAGAAAGTATTCGATACGAAGCTTCTATCAGCTCCCGTGTCAAATAATACTATAGCATAAACATCATTCACCAAAATTTTCCCATAATAACGTTAGGGTCTTTTAGAGCCTCACCTTTGCCATAACGAAAGCTCTGCCCTTGGCTGTATCTTTCTTTTCCCCAATGCAGTCTTTAGCAATATGGCCCTTTTCTCCACATCTGAAACAAATAACTCCCTTCTTGCCATCATTTTGCTGATTACCATCCTTCTTTCCTTGGTCTTGAGTCTTGGTCCTACATTCAGGAGCAGTGTGCCCCCTCCTGTTGCATTTGTAGCAGATGATTGCAGTACACTTGCCATGGTGATGCTTGCCACACCTCTGACATCTAGGCGGAATGCCCTGATTGTCATGGTGCTTTTTCTGATCTGGCTTCTTGCTTGTACCTTGATTCTCACTGTCTTTAGCATCTTCAAACTTTCTCTTTCCTGAGCTTTCAGCAGCAACACCCTTACCCTTGTTTCTTGGTGGTAACTTCCCTTGAGCCACAGCCTCATTAGTCAGCTTGTGAGCTATCCTAATGGCCCGTTGGATTGAAGTTGGGTTGGAGGAAGTGACCATAGACTGAATAAAGACAGTCCACGGATATAGCCTTCAATTCTTCTGTGAGTAGGCTCCATCATATGAGGACACAAAGTTGCGTACTCATGATTTTCGGTGGTATACTTTTCAATTTCAGATCCCAACATTTTGTGGTTCCAGCACTCGGTTTCAAATCTTTGTACTTCTTCTCTCGGACAGAATTCTTCCATCATCAGTTGTTTGAATTCCTCCCAAGCCATAGCATTGGCTAGGGAGAGAGTAAGTCTTGAAACTTCTGTCTTCCAGAATGAGAGTGCAGCTCCACTCAAGGCTTCAGAGGCATATTTGGTCCTACTCTCATCGGACATTCAGATATAGCGAAGATGGATTCACATTTTTCAAACCACCTTATGAGCCCAATGGCCCCTTCTGCCCCAGTGAAGATATCTGGCTTGCAGTCTAGGAACTTTTTATATGAATAGTGATGACCATTCTGAGCAGCCTGAGTGGCAAGGGCTGCAGCAACACCTTGATTGACCAAGGCTTGTATTTCTTCAGGAGTCATCCCTGTTGGGACAGTTCTTCTAGCGCGTCCTCTACCTCTGCCTCGGCCCGCTGGTGCGTCCATCTATCAAAAAATTGTTTGGTGAGAATTCACACTTTGATATATTTCACTAGATGCATTTATATCAAATATTCAAAGTATGGACAGTTACTGTAGGACAGATGGGAATTTAAGAAAACTGGGTTTTTCGGTTAATTCGGCAAGGCACGAGTACTAAGGAAACAAGTCTCGCTTTAGGTTAGGACAAGCATGACTTAGGTTACCAAATGAAACATATCAAGGTCTTTGACCTATTTGCCTTAAAGACTTGTGTATGACCGCAGTAACTTCACGTGCTTACGGCCAGAGTTTCTAGACCGTGAACGGATTTGACGAGAAGCCATTCTGAAATATCATTAAGAATTTTCATGGAAATTGGGTAATATGAGCTATTCAACACGGAAACGACAGTCGAGAATTTGGCATAATAGCAATAAGATGTTCCAGGTGTAATCGTTTGATTTGTAAATCAAAGCGAGTACGTTGACTAATCAAAGTATTGAGTCAATCACAACTTTGTTGAAGACATGCGTACCTATAAACAGATACTCATCCCCAGAGTTCCCAGGTAAGGTAAACAGGTCCATCGGTTGATTTGGATTTATACGAATACCTTGCCTAGACAGAACATCTCGAGATACAGGCATCACGCTCTTCCAGCATTACATGTTTCAAGTTGTAAGACACAGACTTTGACGAATTTGAAAACCACGAATAACGATTCCAAGCTCATTTTGAAAACCATTGGATTTAGGCACGATGTTAAGTGTAGATCCCATATGTCGTTGAGAATAAGTTTCAGAAGACAAGTATCTAAGTTTAAGCATATAACTTCTTAATCCTATTCGATCTCTAACTAAGGCAATTTACTTTGTGCAACTATTATGTGTCGCTATAGGCTAGATGCAATTCCTAACTCAGTATAACCAATGTCTCTGATACCAATCTGTCACACCCTCAAATTCCGGGTCTGGAATTTATCACGGAGGGGTGAACAAACAGGATCGAACACAGTAGTCACACATGAGATGCAGTTATCTATATGATAAGTTTTAGATAAACATTTCATTAATAATCAGAGCAGCGGAAATAAAAGATAGATTGTTTTCTTGACAACATGTCTTAATCATAATTCAGATAATAATCAATAGGTATCTTGAGCTCTTATATGATCCTACGTGCATGTCCATAAGCTCCTAGTAGATACCTGAGAATACATGTAAATCAAGTGTCAACACAGGGTTGGTGAGTTCATAGGTAAGTAAAACATAATGATAAATCATCAATTATCATCCAGTAGGATTTACAACAAAAGTGTGAGTTTTATTTACTCACCGGTATATGAATAACCTGTCGGAACCCTTTTTAATAAGGTGAACCCACTATCCCACATACCCACTATGTACAAGCCAACAAATCCTTCATATAGGATTTGCCCATGTATCATAGTTTAATATCCTTTTTATGTGTATATTATGTTATTTTAATAATTCCAAATCAGAGGGAGCAAATCCTCCTTTACATTTATCCTCATATGGGTTGTAAGTGGAACTATAATGGCAAACTTTATATAGTGCACACCTGCCTTCTCACACCAGAACAGTCATCCCGAATGACAATAAGATCTTTGTGCATCTTGGTAAGGACCACATGTCCAAACTTTTTGTGGGGGTAAGTCACTCCCCGATAGTACTATCCAAAAGATCCCTGCTTGTTTATAGTCCAGTATACAGAGAAGGATTTTCATAGTAACCATATGTAATCATAAATGTGATTCAATTATTATTTAACATAATACACAAAATAATTTGTAAATTTCAATTACAACATGTATTCCAGCCCCAAAAATATTTAAATGATTAAAAAGGGGAATAGTTATGAACTCACCTCAGTTCCTGTGTGGTGTTGACAACCTAGTAAATTCCTGCTAAGGAATTATAATTCACGTAAGCAAACAGATACAAATCCATAACCTAAATAAGTTAGATCTTGAACCTGGTGTTCAATTGATCTAGGATTTGGTTTTTCGGGGGTTTGTTATAAACATATAATTAAATCATTTAGTTATTTTGTTAATTCTTTAATAACTAAAGATTTACATTTCATAATATTTAGTTAGTTTAACAATAATTTTTAACATATCATTATGTTCCAAATAAATCTTAGACGTTAAATATGAATTTATATTTAATTCTTGTAAGATTTTATAAATAGTCACAAATTATCTAGATTATATTTATATGATAATGTTATTATAACTGAACATAGATTATGTATAAATAATGAATAATAACATATTATTAAATTTTAACATATTTACAGGATAAAACATAATATAATCTATCTAATTATTAATTATGTTATCCATATTTTAGAAATAATAAATTAATAATTTAAATTGTTATTTAGGGTCTATTCTTATAAAAATAATATTTTATAACATTTGTAATAATTAAATAAATAAATAAATAAGGTTTATGAAGAAATATTTTTCCAGAAAATAATTATATAACTTATAAATTAACAAAGTTTATAAAAATTATTTTATAATTTTTAATAAATTTTCTATATTTTTAAAAGGCCAAAAAGGCTTTTAAAAATAATAAGTTGGTGGCCGGGTTCGAACCCGCGACCACACACCCACACTCCCACACCGTAACCAGTGAACCAAAGGCACAAGGCCGCATGAGGATTCAGCTTTTAATTTTCTTAAACTGTTCCAACCAAACACCCCCCAAATAATTCGAACCCTAGATTACAAATCGACCAAATTGAGCATCGATTCGAATCTGTTAACAACTATAATCATGGGGCTTGTGATACCCATGAGAAATCGAGCATAAGGGTATATTTAATTACATGTTTTGGTGTCCAAATGGTCAAGATCAATCGAAGAACAGGTCGCGGCGTGGGGAGGATTCAAACGATGATCAGACGTAGATGAAAATGAAATTAACTTCGTAGGAAGTTTCCAATAATCTTAGGGAGCAAAAGCCCTCTAACAATTTCTAATGAAATCGACCAGAAGGTGGTGTTCGACACACTTGCAGGTTCGCGGAGGCGATGGTGATCGAATATGGTGTTGTTGATAGTTTCAGATGAAATTAAACCCGATGATAGTTTATAAATGTTGAAAAGTTTGTTAGTGCGCAATCAATTTCGATTATTATTATTGTTCAGTGGGCAATTATGGTGATTGTCGGCCGAACTTTCGGTCGAAGTGGGAATCTGGTCAAACCGATGCAATTATACAAATTCCAGTGGCCCACGAGTTCGAGACATTCACGCAAAGGTGTCGGGAGCTTTTGTTGATCAAAAACCGCGAAATTTTGGCGTTTTGGGGTTGCCGGAGGCCGCCGGAGAGGTGGCCGGAGGGTGATCGGGCGGTGGGTTGGGTTTTATAATAATTTACACAATTGGTCCCTCGACTTTCCAGGGTTTATTATTTCATGTATAAAGTTTTAAATTAAGTTTCAAAATTGGCAAAACTGCCCCCTGGACTTATTAAATCCGAATTTAATAAAATTTTTATAAATTATTATTATTAATAACAATATTATTATTATCATTATTATTGTTATTATTATTTTTATTTTTAACAATATTATTATTGTCATTGTTATTATTATTATTATTGTTATTTATATTTTTATTTTTAATAATATTATTAAATACTAATAAAATATAAAAACAAATTTGTATAATCACACAAATGCTAGATTTGTATATATATAAATCATGAAATTTTCCGAGTTGTCACATCATCCCCTGTTACAGGAATTTTCATCCCGAAAATTAAGAAGTACTGGCAACATTCTTGAACAGGTTAGGATACTTGCGCATCATTTCGTCCTCTCATTCCCAAGTGAACTTAGGACCACGCCGGGAGTTCCACCGAACTCTGACAATCGGAATCTTGCTATGCTTAAGTTGTTTAACTTCTTTATCTATGATTTCAACTGGTTCCTCGATAAACCTGAGTTTCTCATCTACTTGCAGTTCCTCTAAAGGCACAACAAGTGATTCATCGGATAAACACTTCCTTAGATTAGATACGTGAAAAACATTATGCACACCACCAAGTTCAGCAGGTAGATTTAATTCATAGGCTACTGGGCCGATCCTTCTGACAATTTTCATGTGTCCAACCTCAAGAAATGTTTAACCAATGAAATCTTAGAAGTACCAATTCAAGAAGTCAAAATAGATAGGAGACTTCATTTTGTGGAAGAACCAATAGCCATTGTTGATAGGGAAATAAAGAAGTTAAGAAGAAATAGAATCCCCATAATGAAGGTTAAGTGGAATGCAAAAAGAGGACCAGAATACACATGGGAAAGAGAAGATGAAATAAAAAAAAATACCCCCACTTATTCAAAGGAAATAATCAGTTAAATTTTTCTAAAATTTAAGAAGTCACACTCCAAGGAATTTCGGGACGAAATTCTTTTAACAGGGGGAGAATGTGACAACCCTAAAAATTTTTTTATGGTATTATGTCAAAATATAAATAAATTTACGTATACATGTTATATGCATGAATAGATATAGAATGCACGTATGCATGTTTACATGCATGCATATATATTGAGAACTATTTACGTGTGCATGCTTGTGTATATATATGAGAGTTTAGTATGCATGTTTACATGCATGTATATGAATTAAGAAGGCATGCTTTTACATATTCTAATATGCATATACATAGATATATTCTGCATATATATATACATATATATACCCATGATTTAAACTTATGATTACTACATATATGAATTATAAACAAGCATGGATACATGCTTGCAAAAGTTTACTTATGCATGTATTAATACATATCTATAAATACATCCATATATATATATACAAATTAAGAGGATTAAAACCAAAACAAACACAACCAAACCAAACCTCCAAAACACTAATTAAAAACTAGGATTAACATTAAACTAAAACACCATACCACCCTCTAAACCGCCACCACACCACCCTAATCATTAGGGATAATGTGGCATCCTCTCGGTAACTTCTTGGACACCAAGATCACCACAAACCGCCACCACATATTCCTTCATCATTTCGGGACTAAGGTGCAATCTCCAAAGCCATCTTGGCTGCCATGGTGCCACCTAGAAGGGCTATGGCTTGACTCATCTAAGCTAGGTGTGAACATCATATGGCAACCGACTCCTTTTGCACCATAAGAAGTTCTCGAACTCAGTACTTGTAAACACACCACAACCAAACTCCCTTTCATCTCTCATTTGTCTCTCGGTCCCGATCTCCATCACCACCACCTTTAAACCACATCCATCGACCACGACCACCTTTGCTTCCCTCTCTCTCTCGGCTCTCACACAAACAACCAACAACCATACCACACCACCATCATCACCCGTAGCACAACCATCATTAACATCACCATCACCGTAGCCAAACACCACCACCAACATCCATCATCACCCTTGTTCTCTTTACCTCTCGTTTTACAAACAAGTTAAGAATCCAAGGAACTCAAGACACCCTCCTCTCTTATTGCAAAGGTTTAAAAATCTTTTAATACTTAATACTTACATATGTGTTTATAAACACATATAAATTGTTTTGGTACATGTATATGTACCAAAACTAATCTTAATAAATTTTTGAAACCTTAAAATCTATCAAGAACCAGTAATAAAATAAGAAAAACTTGACAAAAGATATATTTTTGAATTTATGAATTTAATCTTGAAATATTAAAGAAATTAAGTAAAATACTAAATGAATTGCGATTGTGGGAATAAACATTGGAAATCTTTAGAAAATATTAACTTATTATTCTGAGAATTTTCAGTAAAAATATAGTTAGTAAAATAATTTATGCAAATTATTTAAAAATAGAGAAAATACTTAAACATACAAATAATTCGGGAAAATTATGTAAAAATCAAAGAATGGTTCTTTTGGAGTATAAAAGCTCCAGGAATTATTTGGTATTTTATTTCATTATTATGCTTGAAATATGATTTTTTATGTGTTCTGCAGTAGAAAAATCAAAATAAATACTTAAGGTGAAAAATAAATTCTGAGAAAATCATAGATGCAATTTTAAATCTGAATCTGCAGAATATATAAATTTCATAATTTTTTGATTTAGATAACTATTTTTTCTAAATATTGAGATTGTTGTAAAATTACAGAAACTTATCTGATACGAATTAGACTATGATAAATTTATATGATGTTCTATTTTATATAGGAAACTTTATGTAAAATTTTAGGAATTTATGGACTACATAAACTATTTTTAATGAATTTTTGGAATATTATATAATTACAAAAACAATCTGTTGGGAATTAGATATTATAAATTTATGAGATGTTACAAACTGTCGAAATAATATTCTGTAAAATTTTTGGTAATTTTTGAGTAACAGTAGCTATTTTTTTGGCGATTTTTGGAAACTTTAGAATTAATATAACAATTTATATGTAGTAAAATAAAAGTGGAGAATTTTATAGTAATGTTAGCTGATCATTTTACAGCTAAAACTCAAAAAGTTGTTATATCTGAGGTTCTAAAAATTTTAAAGGAATTTTATCTAACTTATAAATTTTTATAGGTTACCATTTGGAGACACGGTGAGATTCATAGCCATATTTTTGACCCTTTTGGTATTTGTAAAGTTTTTAGAGGAAAAAACATACTGGTTATGTTGATCTATTATTTTGAAAATATTTTGAGACTTACTGTCATTTGTGATATAACCATTAGTTCGAATGAGGAACTGTCTTATAATATTCGTAGCGCTACTTAGGAGAATATTTGCACCAACCGGATGAGCGTTGTGATGCTATTTTTCTGCACCTAACCGAATGAGGGTTGAGATGTAATATTATCTGATTTTATGATTATTCGTGACAATATGATTATGTGTGTGAACAGGTTTGGTTGTAATTGGTGAATCAACAAAATATTTTGTCTGGAAATAAACCTATGATCTCACCAACTATATGTTGACTGTTTGAGTATGTCTTTTTCAGGGAATGATGCCTAACACGTTTGACTTTAGTTTTGATGTCCATAATGGCTGGGGTAAAATAGTTGGAAACCATAACTATCAATATTGTTGACTACAGCGTGTATGTGGACGCGCACTTCCATCGCCTCTGAAGACATGCTATAGTTTAACAGTATTGTGGAAAGTTTATATCAAATTTTGAAAATCTATGTTAAATGATGTAATCTCAGAAATTATGAATAAATGCATGTCCTAATTTTATGATTAAATGTGTGTATGTATATTGTATTTACTACACTCTAAACAATGCACTCTGATCAAACGAGTCACACCCGAACAGCATTTCACGCTTCCGCCGGGATGTGACAGGTGGTAACTGGGATACCCACTTGCCATTAATTGAATTTTCATACAGTAACAATTATCACTCTAGTATTGGAATAGCTCTATTTGAAGCCTTATATGAAAGAAAGTGTAGATCACCCTTATGTTGGAATGAAATAGGTGACAGACAACTTATAGGTCCTGAATTGATACAAGAAACATCTGAAAAGATCATGGAAATTAAAAATAAATTAATGATGGTTTTTAGGTATTAAACTTGCATTAATGAGCTAGTGATTAACATACTTCTTTGCTTGCCACCTTGCATGACACCAAGATTACTCCTCCATTTGCCACCTAAGTCTACAAAACAACTAAGCAAGCCTAAGACCTAAAAACCAACATTACAAATCCCTCTATGTAAACTCTCGGCCAAAGCATCCAAACCGCCACCCTTGTTCACTAAACTCTCGGTTTTTTTTCAACACCACCACCCCATCGACCACAACCCACAACCAACCTCACATCTCTCGGCTCTCAAACAACCATCACCAAAATACCACCATCATCTCCATATCTTGTTTTCTCTCGGTTGTGACCCACCCACGAGCACCACCACCGTGAACCACTATGAACCACCGTGAACAACTAGTTACTACAGCCATCACCTGGTCTCCAAGTGCCAACACTCTCTTCCTCTCGGTTACTACCTTAGTGTCACCACTACCAAACATCATCATCTTCCAATCGATTGTTGCAAGAAGAACAAGACTTGGAAGCTCAAAGACAATCACTCAACTCGGTTCATCAGAGAAAGAAGCTACCATCAGTTATCTTCACCCCCCTCTTGTTATCAAAATCAAGGTTTCAATCCCTAAACCATAACTAGCCAAGTTTACCGAAATATATATGTGTTTAAACAACACATATAAACAACCCATATGATTAAACATACAAGTTCTTCATAAAATCTTACAAATATGTCAATCTTATCAAAATATATTAACAAAAGTTTTATGAATCCGAAGTAAATGAATAAATATTGGTAACCAAAGTTATATAAAGGAAATTATCAATAAAGGGTTGAAAATTTACGTACAAACTTGTTAAATTCGGTTTGGTATGTAATTAACTGTGATTGTGGGACCTAATATTGTAGATATGTTTGGAATATTAGAAAATATTATTCTGCAAATTTTGATATTGTTACTATATGTAAAATAATTTATATAAATTATCTAAGTATTTGAAAGAAAATTTCATGACGGAAGAACTGAACCTGGAAGTAGCTGAAAAATGATATGTTGATTCTTATAATTTATAAGACTTGAAGAAAAATATTTGTGACCTAATTCAAAGTGACGCATAAGTTATGAATTTTTAAATTTTCTACTACTTGAAAATCGGGAAAATAATTAAACTAAAAAAAATTATGAAAAATTTACAGAAAGCATGAAAAATAGAATAGAACAGTTTGTACAAAGATTAGAATTTTTGGATATATTTTTATATTTTACTGAATATTGTTAAAATAATAAAAATCATGAAAATAGACTCTGCTATGATTTAGGACTTAAGAAAATTTTGATAAACTATAAATATTGTGGCATATATTCTGACAAAGTTTGACAATTTTTAGAGGCCGAAGGTATTCTTATAATTTTTTCAAATAATACAAAATTATAGAAAGTAAACTATAAAACATTGGAATATGAAATTTTATATGTTATTTCATGATATATGTTATGATAGATTTTATAAATTTGAGGTACTGAAAATTTTAAAGAAAAAATATTTTCTAAACTATAATGTTTTATTTATAGGTTATCCATTAGAGTAAATGTGAGACTCATAACCCTATTTTTGTTTTTATAAGCCTTTTGGGGGGAATAGCATATTGTTTTTTATGATTGATGCAATTTTTGTTTAAACACATATATATTTTGGTAAACTTGACTAGTTATGGTCTAGGGATTGAAACCTTGATTTTGATAACAAGAGGAGGTGAAGATAACTTATGGTAGCTTCTTTCTCCGATAAACCGAGTTGAGTGATGTCTTTGAGCTTCCAAGTCTTGTTCTTCTTACAACAATCGATGGAAGATGATGATGTTTGGTTGTGGTGACACTAAGGTAGTAACCGAGAGGAAGAGAGTGTTGGCACTTGGAGACCAGGTGATGGTTATAGTAACTTGTTGTTCATTGTGTTTTACAATGTTTCATGGTAGTGGTGCTCGTGGGGGGTCACAACCGAGAGAAAACAAGATATGGAGATGATGGTGGTATTTTGTTGATGGTTTTTTTGAGAGCGGAGAAATGTGAGGTTGGTTGTGGTTGTGGTCGATGGGGTGGTGGTGTCAAAGAAAACCCGAGAGTTTAGTGAACAAGGGTGGCGGTTTTGGATGCTTTGGCCGAGAGTTTACATAGAGGGATTTGTAATGATGGTTTTTAGGTCTTAGGCTTGCTTAGTTGTTTTGTAGACTTAGGTGGCAAATGGAGGAGTAATCTTGGTGTCATGCAAGGTGGCAAGCAAAGAAGTATGTTAGTCACTAGCTAATTAATGCAAGTCTAATCATGTTTAAATGTTTAAACAGATAGGTTTGTTAACTTAATGATCCAGGTTTGAGGCTTTTAAGTTTTACTTAGGTTGATGTTTAAGTGTTTAAGGTTTTCTTAGTTTTGTTTTGATGCTAAGTTTCCTTTGATGTTTCATTGTATTTATGTTATTTATTCGAGTTGTACATGATACATTTGATCTTGTAATGTTGGAGTAGTTTTGATCAAATAATTTTTGGTAACATAACTTATGCATGCATATGTAAGAAAATATATGTTCATGCATACATAATTCTCATGCATGCAAGCATGCATACGTAAATATACATGTAAACATACATACATATTTTTTCTTATGTATATATGTAAGGCATGACGCATCGATTAAAAGAAGTAAACTTTAACACATCGAAACATATCATAACATAACATAATACATTAGTTTATCCCAAGATAGCTTAAGTTAGTATTACATCATATATAAGTAATCAAAATTTGACATAATCCTAATACAAACATATTATTTAACTACTACATCTTCAGAGTCGATGGAAATGAGCATCCACCGTAACACTGAAATCATAGATGTTAACGGTCAAGTTCACACAAACTCTTCCCACCATTTCTCCCCAGCCATTATAAATATCAAAATTAACAATATGGGTTGTTTTATTCTCAAATTGAAGTTGAGAATAACTTTAAACCAAAACTTTATGTCTGACGTGCACCAATAAACATCGAGGGATATACAATTAAGACCCCTAGGAAAAAGATACGACGTGAAGATAAATTTTTGGTAATCAATATGAAGACATAGAAATACAAAATTCTGATTCTTCCGGGAATGAAGGAAAAATAACTAAAAGACAAAAACTGGATGAAGACCAGATGGAGACTGCTCAACAGACCCTCCAAGAGCTCAAGAAGATCCAACACGGAATCCGAAGATCCAGAAGGATGTCAAGAAACTAAAAACACCTAAGAAAAATATCTTCACAAGATATGGGGATGGATTCGCAAGAACTAGAAGTTATCTAGTCTAACTTGTCAAAATAAAAAAATAAGAACTTAATGATATATATCTTCTGTGTTTGAATTTCTATTGGTTATGTGTTAGATAAGAGTTGTGTTAAAAACAATTTATGATAGTAATTATAATTAACTATAGTGAATCATGCAGCCAAAAAGAAACACTCGGCCTGTACGAAGAACAGCACGAGTTGGACGACCAAGAACCCGACTTGGGGAAGAAACACCTGTGAATAATAACAAAAATGAGGATGACAGGATTTCTCAACTAGTAGCTCAACAAATAGAAGCTACAACACCTACTCTGATAGCCCAACTACAACAGAATCTGAACTTTGAAACCACATCACACAAAATGAAAGACTAGAAAATGTTAATCCAGAGGAACGACAAGAGGAAGAAATCTTAAATGGAGTCACAAAAGGATGCTCTTACTAGACTTTTATGTAATGCAGACCCCGAGAATTTGATGGAAGGGGAGGAGCTGTACAAGCCCTACATTGGTTAGATGAAATTGAAGCAGTCTTAGAAATTAGTAACTGTGCCGACAATTATAAAACACTGTTTGTTTCGCATTCACTTAAAGGAGAGGCACAATCCTGGTGGAAAATGGAAATGTAAACTAAAGGTAGGAAGGTCATGAATAAGATAAGTTGGGAAGGATTCAGAAACCTAGTAATAGAAAACTATTGTCCTTATAATGAAATAGGAAAATTAGAAACTGAATTCCTGGCATTAGAGATGAGAGGAGCTGCACATCGGGAATATACCTACAGGTATAATGAACTCTTCAGATTAGTGCCACACCTAATAACCCATGAACCTAAAATGATAGGAAGGTATATTTAGGGATTAGTACCGCAAATAAGGGGATTAGTTAAATCTGTGATGCCCACAACCTTCCAGGAGGCTGTAAGCCTGTCAGGAAGTCTAACCGATGAAATGATAAGAAATGGGTCACTAAGCAATCCAAGGATAGGGGAAAAAATAAAGTGGAATGATAACCACACAAGAAGGAAATTTGGAGAAAACCCTCAAAAGAAAATGACCCGGCCCCTATAAAGAAATTTCCTTGGAGCAGCACAAGAAAAGAAACCCAGACAGAAGGACGACCATGGTGTAGTACCTGCCAAAGATATCATCACGGAAAATGCATTATAGTAATTTTCTATAATTGCAAAAAAAAGACACGTATCCCGAGATTGCAGGAATCCCACCAACCCCAAACCTGTCTGTTACCAATGCGGAAACGAAAATCATTTTCGTAATGAATGTCCACAACTGAAAGGTAAAGTTCCAGCTAACCAGAACAACCCTCGTGGGAGAGCTTTCGTAATACAAGCTGAGGAGGCTCGACAGGAACCAGAAGTAGTTACGGTTACGTTCTTTATCAACAATCAGTACGCAACAGTATTATTTGATACAGAAGCAACTCGTAGTTTCATTTCGAAAACATTTAAATCATTGCTTAATCAACCCTGAGAAATTAAAGCACAAATTCATGATAGAATTAGCTAATGGTAAAACAATTGAAGTCTGTGAGATTATTCCTAACTGCATCTTAACCCTAGACGATTATTGTTTTGATGCAGATTTGATTCCTTTTGAGTTAGGAGGTTTTGATATTGTTATGGGTATGGATTGTTAAGTAAGAATCATGCTGAAATTATATGTGGTAAGAGAAAGATAAAATTCCTCTGATTAAAGAAAATAGAACTCTCTGTATATACGGTGAAAAGCCTAGTGGTATTATGAAAATAATTTCATGTATGCAAGCACAAAAATGCTTAAGAAAGAAATGCTTAGCTTTTCTGGCTCATATAGTTGATACAAAGCTAGATAAGGACAACCTTAATAGTGTTCCAATTATAAATGAATACCCTGATGTTTTCCCTGATGAGTTACCCAGATTGCCACCTCCTCGTCAAGTGGAGTTTAAAATAGAATAGTCCCGGGGAACAGCCCCTATTGCTAAAGCACCATATCGCTTAGCACCAACAGAAATAAAGGAACTGATGAACCAGTTACAAGAACTGTTGATAAAGAATTTAACAATTTTGTATGTAAATTTTCAACCATTTATTGATAATTTCCTTTATATAACTTTTGGTTACCAATATTATTCATTTCCTTCAGATTCATAAAACCTTTCTTATATCTTTTGATAATATTGACATATTTGTAAGATTTTTGTGAAGAACTTGTATGTTTAATCATATGGGTTGTTTATATATGTTGTTTAAACACATATATATTTTGGTAAACTTGACTAGTTATGGTCTAGGGATTGAAACCTTGATTTTGATAACAAGAGGGGTGAAGATAACTGATGGTAGCTTCTTTTCTCCGATGAATCGAGTTGAGTGATTGTCTTTGAGCTTCCAAGTCTTGTTCTTCTTGCAACAATCGATTGGAAGATGATGATGTTTGGTTGTGGTGACACTAAGGTAGTAACCGAGAGCTTAGAGAGAAAGAGTAGTGGTGTGGAGGTGACCAAGAGTATAGATGGTGATGGTATACGTTGTGGCGGTGGTGTTCAAAGAAAACCCGAAAGTTAGAGGACAAAGGTGATGATAATCGGTTGTGGTTTGGTCGAGAGTATTGAGAGAGTAGGTTGAGATAGTGATTTGAATGGTATGTGGTTTGGTTGTGTTGAAATGATCCTCGGCCAAGAGCTTCAAATAGTAAGGCTTCTCATCATTAGTCTAGATATAGGCTCAAGATGTGCTTAGTGGTTGGTTGCTAGTGTCGACCAAGAAGAGTAGTGAGTCACCATCTCATTAATACTAGTGCTTAGTTTAATAATCGAGTTGCTTAATGAACCGATATTAGAGTTTAGGTGATGCTTAGTTAATGTTTAAGTGTATATAATTTGCTTAGTTTTGTTTTGATGTCAAGATATCTTTGATGTTTCATTGGATTTATTTTGTTTTAGTTGAGTTGTAACCTGGTACATTAGATCCTGCAATGATGAAGTTTTTTTGGGTTAAACATTATTTGGTAACATAATTTATACAAGTTATCCAAGCATTTGAAAGAAAATTTCATGACGGAAGAACTAAGCCTAGAAAGTAGTTGAAAGAATGATATGTTGATTCTTATAATTTATAAGACTTGCAGAAAGAGTTTTGTGACCTAAATCAAAGTTATGCATAAGTTATGAATTTTTAAAGTTTCTGCTACTTGAAAATCGGGAAAAATAATTAAACTATAAGAAATTATGACAAATTTACATAAAGCATAAAAATAGAATAGAGCGGTTTTTATAAAGATTAGAATTTTTGGACATATTCTGATACTTTTACCGAATATTGTTAAAATAATAAAAATCATGAAAATAGACTCTGCTATAATTTAGGACTTAAGAAAATTTTGATAAACTATAAATATTGTGACATATATTCTGACAAATTTTAACAATTTTAGAGGCCGAAGGTATTTCTGATAATTTGTTCAAATAATATAAAATTATAGAAAATAAACTGTAAAAATATTGGAATATGAAATTTTAATATGTTATTTCATGATATATGTTATGATAGATTTTAAAAATTTGAGGTACTGAAAATTTTAAAGAAAATATATTTTCTAAACTATAAATGTTTTATTTAAAGGTTATCCATTAAAGTAAATGTGAGACTCATAGCCTCATTTTGTTCTTATAAGACTTTTGGGGGAAAAAACATACTGTTTTTATGATTGATGCAATTTTTGAGAATTACTGTCATTTATCTTACAACCATTAATTCGGATGTGGAACCGTAGGATAATATAAGTAACGCTACTTAGGAAAATATTTTCTGCACCAACAGGATGAGTGTTGTGATGTTATATTATCTGATTTTATGAATTATGACAGCTATGAATCATCTAATTATTAAGTAAGGTTTAGTTGTATTTGATGCATCAAAAATATTTTGTTTGGAATTAAACCTATGATCTCACCAACTTTATGTTAACTATTTTGAGTATGCTTTTCAGGTAATCATGACTAACAATATAGAGTTCTCTTTGATGTTTATAATGGCTGGGGAGAAGTGGTGGGAAGAGTTTGTGTGAACTTAACTGTTAACATCTATGATTTCAGTGCTACGGTGGATGCTCATTTCCATCGACTCTGAAGATGTAGTAGTTAAATAATATGTTTGTAATAGGATTATGTAAAATTTTGATAATCTATATATGATGTAATCCTATCTTAAGCTATCTTGGGATAATTAATGTATTATGTTATGTTATGATATGTTTTGATGTGTTAAAGTTTACTTCTTTTAATCGATACGTTCTGAACAAGCAAGTCACATCCAAAACACTTCACGCTTTCGCCAGGATATGACAGGTTGGTATCCACTCCCTATAAATACACTCCAATGGGTAACCTATAAATAAAACATTTATAGTTTAGAAAATATATTTTCTTTAAAATTTTCAATACCTAAAATTTATAAAATCCATCATAACATATATCATGAAATAAGATATTAAAATTTCATATTCCAATGTTTTACAGTTTATTTTCTATAATTTTGTATTATTTGAACAAATTATCAGAAATACCTTCGGGCCTCTAAAAATTGTCAAACTTTGTCAAAATATCTCACAATATTTAGAGTTTATCAAAATTTTCTTAAGTCCTAAATCATAGCAAAGTCTTTTTTCATGATTTTTAATATTTTAACAATACTCAGTAAAAATATCAAAATATGTCAAAAAATTCTAATATTTATATTAACTGTTATATTCTAGTTTTCATGCTTTCTGTAAATTTTTTAATAATTTATCTTATAGTTTAAGTATTTTTCCAGATTTTCATGTAGCAGAAATTTTAAAAATTCATAACTTATTCATAACTTTGAATTAGGTCACAAAACTTTTTCTGCAAGTCTTATAAATTATATGAATCAACATACTATTCTTTCAATGATTTTCCAGGTTCAGTTCTTTCGTCATGAAATTTTCTTCCAAATGCTTAGATAATTTATATAAATTATTTTACTTATAGTAACAGCATCAAAATTTGCAGAATAATATTTTCTAATATTCCAAATATATCTATATTGTTCCCACAATCACAGTTAATTACATATCAAACCGAATTTAACAAGTTTGTACGTAAATTTTCAACCTTTATTGATAATTTCCATTATATAACTTTTGGTTACCAATATTTATTCATTTCCTTCAGATTCATAAAACCTTTCTTAATATCTTTTGATCATATTGACATATTTGTAAGATTTTGTGAAGAACTTGTATGTTTAATCATATGGGTTGTTTATAGTGTTGTTTAAACTCATATATATTTTGGTAAACTTGACTAGTTATGGTCTAGGGATTGAAACCTTGATTTTGAAAAATAGAATAGAACAGTTTGTATAAAGATTAGAATTTTTGGTTTAAAGTTATTCTCAACCAGAAATTCCAGAATGTAAATGTGATCAAATTACTATGTATTTTGTAACCAAGTAACCAAAAACTTCAAATGGTTATGAAACAATATGGGTGATAGTAGATAGATTAACTAAGTCAGCACATTTCTTACCTATAAGAGAAGACGACAAGATAGAAAGACTAGCCAGAATTTACGTGAAAGAAATTGTGTCTAGACATGGAATACCTGTATCAATTATATCAGACAGAGACAGTAGATTTACTTTAAGATTTTGGCAAATATTACAAAAGGCCTTAGGAACCTAAGTGAATATAAGTACAGCTTATCATTCACAAACTAATGGACAAAGTGAAAGAACAATACAAACATTAGAAGATATGTTAAGAGCTTGTGTATAGATTTTGGTGGTAACTAGGATACCCACTTACCATTAATTGAATTTTCATACAATAACAGTTATCACTCTAGTATTGGAATAGCTCTATTTGAAGCCTTGTACGGAAGAAAGTGTAGATCACCCTTATGTTAGAATGAAATAGGTAACAGACAACTTACAGGTCCTGAATTGATACAAGAAACATCTGACAAGATCATGGAAATTAAAAATAAACTGAAAGAAGCCCGTGATCGACAGAAAAGCTATGCCGATAAGCGAAGAAAGCCATTGTAATTTCAAGTGGGAGATAAAGTCTATCTAAAAGTATCACCCGCAAAAGTAATTTTCCGATTTGAAAAGCCAAGTAAGTTAAACCCTAGGTATGTTGGTTCATTTAAAATCATTGATAGGATTGGTCCTGTAGCATATAAGTTAGAATTACCTCAAGAGTTAAGTGATGTACATAACACTTTCATGTATCCAACTTAAAGAAATGTCTAACAGATGAGACATTAAAAGTGCCAATTCAAGAAGTCAAAATAGATAGTAAACTTCATTTTGTGGAAGAACCAGTAGCCATTATAGACAAGGAATTAAAAAGATTAAGAAGAGTAGAATCCCAATAGTAAAAGTTAAGTGGAATGCAAAGAGATGACTAGAATACACATGGGAAAGAGAATATGAAATCAAAAACAAATATCCTCACTTGTTCAGAGTTCGTAATCAGATAAGTTCTACTCGACTTTAGGAACTACTCTCCAAGGAATTTCGGGACGAAATTCTTTAACAGAGGGAGAATGTGACAACCTAAAAATAAAGGTTAGACGAGTTAATATTTTAAGAAAATTTTATATATATATATTACATTATTGAGTATATTTGACTAACACTTTATGAATATTATGTGTTTTAGTATTACATTCATATACACATATTATAGTGCCTTACATATATACATAAAAAACAAACAAACAAACAAACCCAGTATATCCACTCAAGAGCAGGGTCTGGGAGGGGTAGGTGGTGGCAAGTCTTTCCTCTATCCAGATAGGTAGAGAGACCGCTTCCAAAGAGACCCCAGGCTCGATAGCAGAAGCAGTAACGCTAACGAATCAACATATAATCAAACATACGATATATGATTATGGTATATGGTACAGCACACATCAGGGAAGCATATAATCAACATATAATCAAACATCATACAACAAACATTGAAATATCACCAAAAGCAAGTATAAAATGAACAAGCATGTATCAGGGAAGCAGCAAGTTTCCCCTAAAAATGTCCAAGCGTACTACATACACATCTGTCCCGTAACAAATAATCAAAGTCCTTTCCTAGCTACAGCAACCACTAAAAGTCCTTAATTTTGATTCTACGCCTCCATTCACTCCTAGCCTTACATAAATACATAAGAAAAATATATGTATGTATGTTATGCATGTATATATTTACGTATGCATGCTTGCATGCATGAGAATTATGTATGCATGAACACTATTTTCTTACGTATGCATGCATAAGTTATGTTACCAAAATATTATTTGATCAAAACTACTCCAACATTACAAGATCAAATGTATCATGTTACAACTCGAATAAACAACATAAATACAATGAAAACATCAAAGGAAACTTAGCATCAAAACAAAACTAAGCAAACCTTAAACACTTAACATCAACCTAAGTAAAACTTAAAAGCCTCAAACCTGGATCATTAAGTTAACAAACCTATCCGATTAAACATTTAAACATGATTAAACTTGCATTAATGAGCTAGTGACTAACATACTTCTTTGCTTGCCACCTTGCATGACACCAAGATTACTCCTCTATTTGCAACCTAAGTCTACAAAACAACTAAGCAAGCCTAAGACCTAAAAACCATCATTACAATCCCTCTATGTAAACTCTCGGCCAAAGCATCCCAAACCGCCACCATTGTTCACTAAACTCTCGGTTTTCTTTGAACACCACCACCCATCGACCACAACCCACAACCAATCTCACATCTCTCAGCTCTCAAACAACCATCACCAAAATACCACCATCATCTCCATATCTTGTTTTCTCTCGGTTGTGACCCACCCACGCGCACCACCACCGTGAACCACTGTGAACCACCATGAACAACAAGTTACTACAACCATCACCTGGTCTCCAAGTGCCAACACTCTCTTCCTCTCGGTTACTACCTTAGTTGTCACACCCCAACCTTGACGGCGGAAACGTCGAGATGTGAGGGTTACGATTGTTCACAGCCACATAACGCTATTATTAATTCCAAATATATTAATCAAGATTCAATTGTAACAATACAAGTAAAAGACTCAAACAAGATACAACATGAATCAAGGTTGAAAGTAACAAGATCATTGTTTATTCTCTAAGTCCAGTCCTAAATGAGATAAGCTTCAAAGAGAAGAACGCATACTTGGGTTATTCCTGAAACATGTTAAAAATAAAGGTCAACATAAAAATGTTGGTGAGCATTCCATAGTTTTCAATACATAGAAGATATAAAAGATGGCATTTCAAGTCATAAGTTAGTGAATAAAGTGATTAGGGATGTTATGAACAAGCAACAATCAACCTCGACAAAGTTTTACAAGTCTCAAACGTTAAAAGTATATACAATTAGCTAAGTGTACTTGGATTAAGCAAGCAGGCTTGTCTGGCCCATAGATCTATGACTTCGCTAGGCTAGCAATAGTTAATGATTGTACATATAACGCCATATCATGTAACCATAAAAGTTCAACTAACCATAACTTTACATTCAATTGCCATAAAGTTTACAAGTCTCAAATAAGTTTACAAGTGCAATGATATAAGTTAACATGTTTCACCCCAAAGTGTGAAAATAAGAAAAGGGGTATGGAAATACTCACTTAGATATATGCATTTCAAGATGATAATAAAGATTACAGGATGATCCAAAGTATCCATTACAAGCACCTAAATATATAATTACAATACGATTAACGTTCAATAAGAATTAGGTTTTAATAGTTTTAAGGTTTTTAATAAGTAATGTAGTTATTTACATTTTGATTCCATTAGAAGGAATATATAAGTTTATATGATTAAGTATTTTAGAAACGAAATTAGGTATAAATAATGATGTAATTATATATTTTTCACAATTATAAAAATAACTCTTTAAAGAATAAGATAATATTATGTTCATTAGTATTTAAATGATTTTTAATTATTGTAACAAGCCCATATGCAAATAAATAATTATTTAATTATTCTAAAAGAAGACATTTATAATAAAAGTTTTAATATAAAATTAAACAAATATTTTAAGACAACCATGATTTTTAAAGAATAACGTTTGAACCGAAATTATTTATTAGTTGAACCCCATTTTTAATAGGATTTAACCATGAATAATATTTGTTAAATGTTTTTAAAACAATTATTAATTTTTAAAATAATAGAAAAATCTAGAAAATTATTTGGTGCTCATGAAAATATTTAAGTTTACAAAAGTATTTTTATATTTAATAAAATTTTCTAAAATGAAAATATGGCTGAAAAATCCTTTAAAAATTACTTGAAGGTGCCCGGGTTCGAACCCGGGACCTCAAGTGTAGCAAGTGCTCGGGGAACCAGTAGACCAAGGCTTATAGCCGCGGTTTGTAATGGTTCCAAATTGTTTTAACTCAAATCAATTGAACACCCCCAAATCCAAGACCCTAGAATCGTTCAATCCAAAATCAACAGCCAAATCGTTGTTGTTAACACCGAAGATTATGGGGCTTTTATTCCCCATGTTTAAACGACCCTAGAGATGTGTTTAATTACTCGAATAAAGATAACACGAAGTCGAACACCACGATGAACGAGTCGCGACCAACGTGGAATCTGATTGTTGCTCAAATGATGATACAATCCAAACTTCGCGTGGAGCTTCTGAGAATGTTCACGGCCCTAGCCCTCTATCAATTTTGATCTAAGACACCCAGATGATGGTGTTCAAGTGTAGTGTGGGCCGCGATGTCGGATGATGATGAGATTCGATGATTGAGTTGATTTAGGTGCAATTGAGGGTTAAGTTAGATTAGAGGTAGATATAAGTTCGATCAGATTAAATTAATTGAGTTGTTATTGTTGTTTAAGGCTCGAACGGCTATGAATTCAATGTTTTTCGGTTACAATCGAATGGTGTTGTAACCGATGATTTAACGTGATTAAAGTGTGTGTTTAAGCTCGACACACATTCACGAAATGTTTTGGGATGTTTGAGGTCGGAAATCGAAAGGTTTAAGTTGGTTTTAGAGGTGGCCGGAGATCGGCCGGAGCTTGGCCGGAGCCCCCGCCGGAATTACGGGTTTTAGTAAGGTGGGGGATTGGGTTTTAAATAATTACACAAATAGTCCCTACACTTTCTTTCCCTTATTATTTTATGCCCAAACCTTGTTATTAAAGTTTCTATGTTGACAATAAAACCCCTTTAACTTTATTCATTTCAGTTTTTATATTTCTAAACTTAGTAATTTTTATAAATTACTATTATTATTATTTTTATAACTTATGCTTAATGTTACTATTATTATTATTATTATTATAATTATTATTATTATTATTATTATTATTATATTATTATAATTATTTATTAAGTAATAATTAACATTATTAAGTTTCAAAAAATAATAATAATAATAATAATAATAATAATAATAATAATAATCAGAAAATAGTCATAAGTAACTCACAAGTTTCATATTAGGTAACAATAGTCCTTACAAGATTAAACGACGTTAACTTTAATTAACGTAAAAATACAGGATGTTACAGTCTCCCCAACTTAAAAGAATTTCCTTCCGAAATTAAAAATGAACTTAGATGAACAAAGGAATTATGATGCAAGGTAAGTGTACAACGAACAATGTTTGACGTTTGATTATAGATGAAACACTTCACTTTATGGAATCTTACAAGTCTTTTGACATAATGCATGCCATTTGAACTCTTCCAGTGAAATGCGAGACGTCTCGAGATGAAACGTTGCAAAACGATGATGAGTTACCGTGGTATGTTAGACTTATAAGCCTTAACTTCTAGAATATAATTTCGTAGTAAAATGATGCCTAGAAATCAATAAAGACCAACAATGATAAGAAAGGTTAACCGTCGGGATTTAAGAATCCCAAACGTCACTATATGAAACGATCTTAACGCATATCTTGTGAATATGTATTTCCCCTTTGACCAACCATCAGTCTAAGAATAATACGATATGCGAAGATTTTGGAATGAGTTCATGACGATGATTAAGAACATTATTAAAAGCATAAAAAGAATCGATCATCCAAAATTATCAATCGATGTTTAACGACATACCACGGTATACAACTATTTGAGATAGATGCAAGTCAATTTCTTGACCCATTATCTCACATGAGTCAATATGAGATTTGTCAATCGGTTTATAATGCACCAACTGTCATCATAACCTCTAAGATAAAACATTTTAGTTGAAAGAAATTAAACAGGAGATCCATAGGATCACGAATGTTAGGTCTTGTCATATGTGAAGGTAAGACACTTGGACACATACCAAGTTACGTCTTTTCCTTTATGCCAAACCCATGACTACAAGTTACGAAGGTTTATGAACCTCGACGTCACAACCTTGACGTCACAATGTATATAATAACGAGTCACGTTGATCGAAATCAAGATAGAGTTTTAAGGATTTCCAAGGTTACGGGTTCGAAAACAATTCAAGAAGTGACACAAACAATAAGAAAGGTATTTGTAACCATGTTTTGCAAGGTAACAAATTTTCAAATGCAGATTGCATACGTAATTCATCAAACCCATAAGTACATTCGAGAACATTCGTATGACTAGAAAGACATAATCACAGTTGATAACGTCTTATTTAGCAGAAAGATTGTTTAAGAAAGCTACCATCACTCAATCATGTGTTGATGATATCTCAAAATGAAAGTTGATAAGTAAGGAATAAATGGTTCCTATAGCTAGATCAGATCAAAACAGGAGGATAAACGGAAAAGAATCGATTTAAGAATTTAAATGCTCCAAGCTCGGAATCAAAATTAACCTAGAGCGATCGGCTCTCCTTTCAAGTTCAGAGATCATGCTTTGACTTATAGGTCGAAACACTAACATTGTTTCACCCTTCAAGTTACTACATGCCTCTCGTCACTTGATTACAACCTTGATAAGTTGAAGATCAAGAATGAGAATAGTCATCAAGGTGTGGTTTTCACTCCTAACTTAATGGTATATTCCCAAGGTATGACCACTGACTTACCAATCAAAGTTCGATCCCAACTCATTGTTGAGGATCCACATAAATAAGACGAGGTAACTCACCATTAAGGTAAAGGAAATCACTCCTATCTTAGCGGTGAAGTTTTTACAAAATCAAAATGTAACAAGATGAACTTCTTCATCAAATCCAAATTCACTCCTACTTTGATGAGGTCGTTTCATTTGAGAAAATACAATCTATGAAATAAAAATATCATCAAGGTATGGAATTCACGCCTATCTTTATGATTGTATTTCATAATAACAAGAAAACAATTGGAAATTGATAATTGTCACCAAAGTACGGGTTTCAATCCTATTTTGGTGAGATCATGTCATTCGTGAAATGCAAGTTCCAATGAGAATAATTGAGGTCAATCCTCAAGATAAGGAAATCACCCCAATCCAGAAGATGAAATTTCATAAAACACACGATTTGAAACCATTTATCAAACGGATTGAGATCATCTAAGTAAGGGAATCACCCCTGGTTTTAATGAGTTAGAATCATTTAGGAGGTACGAGTGTTCTTAGTCATAGGTTGACTTACAAACTCTTGCATTTCCCCCGGTGCAAACGGTACGAAGTTTGACAAAACAACGAAAAGAAAGGAATATCAATTTAGAAATTCAAGAAATTTCAAGTTACAACAATGTAACAAAAGAGAAAATCATGCTTACAAGCTTAAGATCAAAGTTCGAGATAACAGAATTTGTTGTGGTGTTCAAATCTTGGATGGTTTAAATCGGGAAGACGAAATCAAGGACAAGAATGATTCAACACCATAATGAGATGTGAACATTCGATTCACAATCGAAAGGAAAATACATGGACTTCTCAAGATATGAGGTCAACCATAACCTTATTAAAGACACGCGTACTTATAGGTGGTCACTTACCTCAAGGGTTTCTAGTCAAATAAACGGATTTGATAGTCGAATCAGATCATTATTTACACTTTGCCTAGACAAAGTATCTCGAGATGTAGAAATTCCACCAACAGCATTGCATGTTCTTAGTTATGGGACACATCCTTAAGAAGATTTGAGACCCATAAGTAACGGTTTAAAGTTTCAAAGACCATACGGTTTAGACTCCCTATATCTTTGGATATATTAAGAGTCATGTTCACGTTGGTCGAGGTATAGAAATAGTTACATGAAACGCTCAACGTGTAACGGTGTTTAAACGTAAGAGTTGAAATGTAGGATGGGTTCAATATTAACAGGAACTTATATAGGTTAAGAATGAGAAGATATTAAACTTTGGTGATAAACCAGTTTCAAGATCAAGACTTTTAAGAGTCAAAGAGATAGTTCCATTTAGTAACGCATTACCATTTGGAATCGTTGACACGTCAAGGTAAATTGGCCCATTTGCCTTAGAGATTTGTGTATATTGCCCATAGTTTATCACTCATCCCAGAAATCCCCAGGTAAGCATAACTGGTCTCGCAATGAGATTTATACGATATGCTTGCCTTAGCCCGAAGGCCTTTTGCCAGAAACCCAGAATACAGGTGTCTATTTATCACACAAATTTCTTTGGTTTATGAAATTAAAACCTTGATGAGATTTCATTGATTAGACATAGAGTCTAAGGAATTGAACCCACAACGATAAGTGTAGATCCCACATGTCGTTGAGAATATTTTAGGAAGTTCATTTATCAGGGAGAGTCAAAGAGTCAAAGTTAAGTTTAGGGAGACAGTAACTAAGTTTAAGCATACATAAGGCATTCCTATGCTAAGGCATCAAGTTGCACAAAGGCATAGCATTATGTAACATGCAAATAATATGTAAGCACAAAAGTATAAAGTCTTCTATGAGGTTCATGCAACTATATCTAGGTCACCATTTCTAATAACCTAAATCCCTATAGTTATGGGTTCTGATACCAATCTGTCACACCCCAACCTTGACGGCGGAAACGTCGAGATGTGAGGTTACGATTGTTCACAGCCACATAACGCTATTATTAATTCCAATATATTAATCAAGATTCAATTTTAACAATACAAGTAAAGGCTCACAAAGATACATCATGAATACAAGTTGAAAGTAACAAGATCATTGTTTATTTCTCTAAGTCCAGTCCTAAGTGAGATAAGCTTCAAAGAGTAGAATGCATACTTGGGTTATTCCTGAAACATGTTAAAAATAAAAGGTCAACGTAAAATGTTGGTGAGTATTCCATAGTTTTTCAATGCATAGAAGATATAAAAGATGGCAATTCAAGTCATAAGTTAGTGAATAAAGTGATTAGGGATGTTATGAACAATGCAACAATCAAACCTCGACAAAGTTTTACAAGTCTCAATGTTAAAAGTATATACGATTAGCTAAGTGTACTTGATTAACCAAGCAGCTTGTCTGGCCCATAGATCTATGACTTCGCTAGGCTAGTAATAGTTAATGATTGTACATATAATGCCATAACATGGTAACCACAAAAGTTCAACTAACCACAACTTTACATGATGAATTGCCATAAAGTTTACAAGTCTCAAATAAGTTTACAAGTGCAATGATATAAGTTAACATGTTTCACCCCAAAGTGTGAAAATAGAAAAGGTATTGAAATACTCACTTAGATATATGCATTTCAAGATGATAATAAAGATTACAGGACGATCCAAAGTATCCATTAAAGCACCAAATATATAATTTACGAGATAAAGATTAAGGTTAACAATACGATTAACGTTCAATAAGAATAGGTTTTTAATAGTTTTAAGGTTTTTAAATAATGTAGTTATTTACATTTTGATTCCATTAGAAGGAATTATATAAGTTATATGATTAAGTATTTTAGAATGAAATTAGGTATAATAATGATGTAATTATATTAATTTCCACAATTATAAAAATAACTCTTTAAAGAATAAAGATAATATTATGTTATTAGTATTTTAAACGATTTTTAAGTTATTGTAACAAGCCCCATGCATATAAATATTATTTAGTTATTTTAAAAGAAGACATTTATAATAAAAGTTTTAAATATATAAAATTTAAACAAATATTTAAGACAACCATGATTTTAAAGAATAACGTTTGAACCGAAATTAATTTATTAGTTGAAACCCATTTTAATAGGATTTAACCAAGAATAATATTTGTTAAATGTTTTTAAAACGATTATTTAATTTTTAAAATTAATATAAAAATCCAGAAAATTATTGGTGCTCATGAAAATATTTAAAGTTTACAAAAGTTATTTTTTATATTTAATAAAAATTTCTAAAATGAAAATATGGCTGTAAAAGCCTTAAAAAATTACTTGAAGGTGCTCGGTTTCGCACCTGGGACCTCCTCAAGTAGCAAGTGCTCTCGGGAACCAGTAGACCAAGGCTTACAGCCGCGGTTTGTAATGGTTCCAAATTGTTTTAACTCAAATCAATTGAACACCCCCAATCCAAGAACCCTAGAATCGTTCAATCCAAAATTGTAGAAAACTAATCAAGGCTCGGCAAAACATTTGAAGATTGAACGAAGACGAAGTCTGAAAACAGCATGTGCGAAAGCCTGTTCCACGCGAGTTGAAGCTGTCACGCGAGAACAAGCAGTTTCCACGCGAAGAAGCTTCCACGCGAAAGTCTGTCCCGCGCGAAAGGAGCCGCGCGAAAGTCTTTCGCGCGAGAACTTGATGTTTAGTATAAATAGCTTAGTTTTCGTTTTGTAATTAAGCTTTTGTTCATTTATCTTACTTGTACTGTGCGAAATCGCACAAGACCTTTCATAGGTTGTTGTTGTTCATTCAATATCATTTTGAGATCAATTCAATCTTCTTTTCAATCCAATCTTGTTTATATTCCGCGTTCACAAGATGAGATCGTGTGTTTATAGATTTCTGGGAGATTTCACGGTTTATAATTGGTATCAGAGCACTAGGCTCTAGAACCATGATTTGGAGAAGATTTGGATTGTGTTCTACTCGTTTTTGAAGAAATTCATCATTGATCACTTTAGATTCAGATATGGCTATGTTATGCTGCTCGATTTTGGAGAATTAGGACTGATTTGGACCGAATTAGTGGACTTTAAGTGAATTTTAATCAAAATTATACTTAAAATTGAACTAAATTCATTAAAATTGGACTAAATTGGGTTTAATCAGACATATTCTTTGATTTGGAGGTGGTTCTCGCTTGAACAAACTGTTGGAGATTCGATTCTGCACGAAATTGAAGATTTTCGCTTGAAACTGAGGGTTTTCGCGTGCGAAAAACTGTGTTTTCGCTCAGACAGTTTTTCACCTTTTTGTGCGATTTTGCGTGAAAAGGTAAATTGGAAATTCGCACGAACTGCTCTCTCGCGCGAAAGGTTGTGATGCGCGAAATCTCTTTTCGCACGATTTCTTCTTTCGCACGAAAAACCTGATTTTTGACTTTCTGATCACTATGGCTTCAACAACTCCGAATCTGAAGCATCTTACTGCTTCACTTCATCTAGACACGGAAATTGGTACTGGTAACAAGCCACCGAGACTTCTCTGTGAAGACGATTATACTGATTGGGCTTTCCGATTTGAGAGATATGTTATTTACACGGAACCTAAGATGTGGAGATCAATCCAGTATGGTCCTTACATTCCATTGTACAAAAATGATAAAGGAGAAATGGTTCAGAAACCTGAACACTTGTGGGATGAAAATGACATCAAGAGGTTGGAACTGGATGATAAAGCTTATGCTGCCATCACTATGGCACTGACTACTGAGATTTCACAAAGTTTCAAGAGTTCAGAGGTGCTAAGGTGTTATGGGATGCTCTGGAGTCTCAGATTATGGGCAACAAAGATATGAGAGAAAGCAAAAAGGATATGTTGAATCAAGAATTCAACATGTTCAATCATATTGTTGGTGAAGAGTTGGAACCCTCACTGTGAACAAGAAGTTGCTAAATTCACTTCCATACAGTTGGAATAACAACTGTACATTGATCAAGAGAACCAAAGACTTGTATACTCTTCAGTTGACTGATCTCATTTCAACTATCAAGTCTTATGCAATGGACGATAAGCAGCGAGCTGCTAATCATCTCAGTTCTCTGGGTGCTGAAGGAACTGCTCTCTATGCAAAGATGGCTAGTAATCTGAATTACTATGTCAGTTATATACAAATGTGTCAGCAACAACAATCTGAAGTGCAGCATCTTCTTATATGCAACCAGCAGTAAACCATCAAGTTCATGTTCCAGCTGCTCAACACTATTCCCCCATCACATCAACAAGTCTCTCAATCTCAAGATTCTCATAGTGGTCAACATGCTTATGTTGCTACCACTAATCCATCAAAGCAGACTGTTCAGATTGCTGAGGAGCATCTTGCTCTTTTCACCACTTTCATGTCAAGTTATGAAGCTTTCATGGCTGGAAGACTTACTGCTCCAATGTATTGGTTGATGATCTTCAACAAGTCAATCCTGATGATGTTGAAGAGAATGACATCAAGTATCAAATGGCCATGGTAGTTTACAGGGCGAAGAATTTTGCTAGACGAACTGGGAGAAAAATGTTTGGTGTTAACAACTCTAGCAAAATCGGTTTCGACAAGTCTAACCTGAGGTGTTACAACTGTGACAAACCAGGTCATTTCGCCAGAGAATGTACTAAATCAAAGACTGGTCAAACTGAAGGCCCCAAGAAGATGGTGACTGTGGAAATAGAGCCGAAGAAAGACAAAGCAAGTACTTGAGGTGGTACTAAAGCATTAGTTTCTCAAACTAATGCTGAATATGATTGGTCAGACCAAATGGAAGCCCTTGATCTAACTTTGTCTACTGCATTTATTGCAAAGATTGTTCCAGAACCAGAAGAAGAAGAAAATCTGTTTGCTGAATTCGTGTCTGATGATTTGTTGGAGGGTTTGTTTGCTAAAGTGGAAGAAGAGAAGGAGAAAGTTGAAGTAGAGAAAGTGAAAACTGAACAAGAGGATGAGAAAGTTAAAGACTTAAAGGAGAGAGTTGAAGAAGAAAAGGAGACAGTTGAGAAGAAAGATCAGGTTGAGAAGGTTGCTGAAGAAAAGAGTGTGATTGAAGAGTACACTGTCGAGCCCCCAGTCAAAAGCCCATGTGTTGATCCAAAGACTGTTGATGTTGCTCCAGTGGAAGAACCAGATGCTGAAATGAAAGCATTCATGGTCAAGAAGGTTGAGGAAACAGAAGGGGAAACTTCAGAACCCAAGGTATATGATGGTTTATGCAAAAATTCATGTGTTGAGAAAGTTCAAAGATACAGAGTTCACAATGAGAGCCTGATAATGGAAGTTAAAAAACTTCAGTATCAAGCTCGCAAACACAAGTCAAATGAAAAGATTTTTAAAGAAAAACTTGAAGGTTTAAACAATACAATATATAATTTAAAATTAAATCTTCATGATAAAGAATGTACTAATAATGATTTGACAAATAGAAACATGAACTCGCCTTAGAAATTAATAGACTTAACAGTGAATTAGCCACGGCTAAATTGACTGTTGAGAAATTTGAACTTTCATCAATAATGTTGAAGGAATAATCAAGTCACAAATGACTCAGAAGATTAAAGGAGGAAAATGCGGTGTTGGGTTTTCTAACATTGCTCCTCCAATTAATCATGATTATTCATGTTTACCTTCATCTGATAACATTTATGATTCTGATATGGTCTATAGGATTGGTTTCTCTCCATCTCAAGACTTAAACCTTCAGTCAAAGTAAATTATCTGTTGATCCATCATAGTACCCAAACCTAAACAATCAACTGAAAACTTTTGTGCAGATAAATTAAAGGTGGATGGGTTGGTTGAAGAATGGGAGAGTGATAGTGAAGGAGAAAATGAGAGAGAAAATTTGAAAAATAAGAATGTAAAAGTTTTACAATCTGATTGTAAACATACTTTGTATGGAAATGAAAAGTTGGTTGATTTGAATGAGATTAAATCTAATAGTAAATATAATTTGAATGCAAATCAAAGGGTAAATCAGAAAGAAAGAATTGAAAAGGATTTTAAAAGTAGATTTGTGTCTAAGGGTTTAATTGAAAATGAAGAGCATATTTTTAAAGAAACGAATTCTCGATTCTTTAAAAATAAACTTCATTATAATGCTAACCTTGTGAATCAAGATGTTTGTAGCCCAGATTTGCAAGTGAATGATTCTTCTGCATTCAATCTGAAAATTCAAAAGCCTGGTCCTTCTCCAGCACCAATCCGTATATCTAAGCTGGTCCTCCTCCAGCAAATTCAAAGTCTGGTCTTACTCCAGCAGAATCAAAGACTGTTCCTATTCCAACACCACCAATTCCAAAAGTCAAAACTGCCAAATCTCCAATCCAAAGTGGTCATAATTCATCAATTTCCTCGAATCTGCAAAAGATGAATTTGCAATTGTCAAACATGGCAAAGATTCGAGAGACTGTGGAGAAAGTTAAACCTAGTCAATCTGACTTTGGTTTTATGACAATTTTCATAATTGTCATCCACAGTTTGTTTTCCACACACAACAAAAGAGATGCTATCAGTGTAAACAAAGATTTCATAATTCTATTTCTCATAATAGAAAACTGTTTTTCACTCGTGGAAAATTTTCAAATAATATGAAATCAAAGGTTGTTAATGATTTTAATGTCAACGGGATAAGAATTTGACTAATGATGTAAAAAATGTCAAGCTTAAAAGCATAAATGAAAAGAATGATGTGCAAACCAAATATAATAATATCAAATCATTTTGTCTTGCTGCAACACATAATGTGCTCAAGTCATGTTTGACTTGGGTACCAAAAGCTAAGTAATTTTGTTACTAATGCAGGGACAACCGCAAAAGGCTACTGAAAGTCTATGCCATGTAGATAGCGGTTGTTCAAGACATATGACTGGGAATTTATCATTACTACAAGATGTTCAGTCATACAACGGAAGAAGAGTGATTTTCGCGGGAGACAAAGGAGGCGTATAACAAAACGTGGTACAGTTACAAACGGCGTCCTTAGCTTTGAGAATGTTAATTTTGTTGAGGAATTAAAACATAACCTGTTAAGTGTGTCTCAAATCTGTGACAAACAATATTCTACACACTTTACTAACAAAGAATGCTTAATCTTAATACCAGGTTTTGTTGTTCCAAATGAATGGATCTTGATGAGGACTCCGAGAGACAATGACACATATCTTCTTGATATGCATTGTTCTAATTCTTTGGTAACAGCTTCTTGCTTACTATCCAAAGCCTCGGAGAATGATTCCATGTTATGGCATCATCGATTAGGACATGTCAATCTTAAAAACATGAATAAACTTGTACGTGGAAATCATGTTATTGGTTTACCTGAAAAGGAATTTCAAATTAATGAACATTGTTTGTCATGTTCTAAGGGTAAACAACATAAACTTCCTCACAAACCAATTGCACACAACTCAGTCGAATCAATCTTACAACTCTTACACATGTATCTTTTTGGTCCAGTGAGTGTTTTAAGTTTGGGACGAAGATCTTACTGTCTGGTTGTTACTGATGACTTTTCTAGATTTACTTGGTGTTTTTCTTAGCATCTAAGGATGAAACTCCACACCTTTTGATCAAGTTCATTACTTTAGTGGAGAATCAAACAGAGAAAAAGGTAAAATGCATCCGAAGTGACAATGGGACAGAATTTTGAAATCAAACTCTGAATGAGTTTTGTGAATCAAAGGGAATTGCTAGACAATTCAATGCTGCTAGCACTCCACAATAGAATGGGGTAGAAAGAAGGAATAGAACATTGATTGAAGCTGCTAGAACAATGATATCTGCTGCCAAATTACCTTTGTTCTTTTGGGCTGAAGCAGTAAATATTGCATGTTATGTTCAGAATCGTGCTTTAATCAACAAAAGATTAAATAAGACTCCATATGAAATATTTTATAGACAAACCCAAAGTTAATATTTTAAAGCCTTTGGTTGTTGTTGCACTTTGTTGCATACAAATGAATCATCTTCAAAATTTTCTGAAAAGGCTGATGAATGTTACTTTGTGGGATATGCTGCTAATAAGGTTGCATATCGAGTTTATAATAAAAGAACTAGACAAATAATTGAGTCATTTAACATTGATTGGCACGAGCTTAACATTACTGATGCAGGTTCAGCTCCTTCATGGATTTATGATTATGAATCTTTGTTCATAAATTTTAAAATTTCTACAACTTCATCTGCAGATTCTAATTCTCAAGCAATCTCTTTGGATAACAAATCATTGAGGAACTTCCGTCTTTGATATCTGATGATTCTGCTGTTGCTTCATCATCCAAAGATATTCCTACAGCTTCTGTACTAGTATCTGCCTGTTCTGAGTCATTAGATGTTTCTTCAGAATAAATTCCTACTCAGGAGCTGGAAGAATCGTTGAGTTCTCCATTATCTTCATCTTCTTCAGAAACTATACATACACCGATAGAAATCATTCAAGTTCCATTTGACGAATCTCCAATGTGTCTACTGCTTCTGAAACTCCTATTTCAGATGACACACTTGAAGAAAACTATTGTGTATCAATCTCAACATTCTGAAGAGTTATTGATAATGTTGAACATATTACCAATTTGGAAGATGGAATGGTTGCAGATGAGATTCCTCAATTAAGAATACATAAAACTCATCCACTGAAGCAATCATTGGTCCGTTGCACGAAGGTGTAATTACCAGAAGTCGATCAGGGACAATCAACATGTCTGTATGCTTGCTTTCTATCACAAATAGTGCCCAAGAATGTGGAAATGGCACTCAAAGAAAACAGCTGGATAGGAGCAATGCAGATGAGTTGATGCAATTCAAGAAGCTCAATGTTGGCATCTTGTTGAACTTCCAAAGGATAAGCTTCCGATTGAACAAAGTGGATATTTCGAAACAAGACGGATGAAAAAGGTGTTATAGTTCGGAATAAAGCACGTCTGGTTGTGCAAGGATTCTATCAAGTTGAAGGATTAGATTATGAAGAAGTGTATGCTCCAGTTGCAAGACTAGAAGCAATACGCATATTCTTAGCCTTTGCTTCATACATGAACTTCAAGGTGTATCAGATGGATGTTAAAACTACATTTTTATACGGAGAAATGAAAGGAGAAACCTATGTTTGTCAGCCTCCAGGATTTGAAGACCCAGATCATCCTGATTATGTATACAAGTTAGATAAGGCACTATATGGATTACATCTGATAGGACCGTGTACGTACGAGGTACTAACTGATTCTTACGTACGAGTACTAACTGATTCTTCGTTGTACCAGATCAAATAGTGCGGAATCCTATTTGATTGGTGATCCAATCAGGAGAACGAAATCAAGATCAATCCTAACGATTAGAAACGTTAAGAATGGCCTAGGAATGATCTGAAACGCTCTATGAAGTTGGAAGGGACGAACTGGACGTTCTGGGTCGATTAGGGTTTTTAGTATTCGAAGTCTTCTGTTTTTCCACGAATTAAGTTGCAGGATCGGATTTCGGGTGGTTTTTCTCTCAACTCACTGTGAATCAACACTCGGCAAGCAGTCTATGAAGAGTTGATCACAATATAACAAGTAACAAGCAGTAAGAAAATTTAACAGCAGGTAAATTTTCAAGGTACTTTTATATATTGCTTCTCAACTCAAAGGATTACAAGACACTTGGACTCAAATCACTTATCTAAAGAGTTACAGGGAGAAGATATATATAATACTACCTACAGCCGGATATACTTTGATACCAGCTGGACACCTCTAACCTTACATCTATACTACAAGACTCTAGGTGAGGTCTTTCAGACATTTTGCCTGAAAGTTGGTAGTCAGGACATGTCCCTGACTTACCTTTTGTCACCAACTAAAGTTGGTAACATGTACTATCATAAAAAGGTGAACAGTAGAATAAAGTATGGTTAACAACATGGCTCTTTAGGAAGATGCCATGCTGTATCAGAGGTCTGCAGCAGACTGTCAGGGACCATACTTTTATCTGCTAGACATAGCAATGTCTTCCGAAGGATAAAATACTTCGGAAGAATAACTTCTTCCGAAGCCACTTATACTTCGGAAGACTGCTTCTTCCGAGGCTTGGAGTCTTCTTTGTCTTCGGAAGCTCAGACTTTGTCTTCAGCTCATTCATCAGACTTTGTCTTCGGAAGCTCTTTCATCAGACTTTGTCTTCGGAAGCTCTTTCAGACTTTGTCTTCGGAAGCTCTCACACTTTGTCTTCGGAAGCTCTTTCAGACTTTCGGAAGATCTCTTGCTTGGCTTCGGAAGCCCTTCAATGTAGCACCAAAAACATGACTATGAAGTGAATTTGGTTGCACCAGCCTTATCATGATCCAACAAACTCCCCCTAGGCTGATGCTACCAAAACTTCACTTCTCTCTTCTTCTCAAAGCTCTCAGCACCAAGGAAAGCAGGTGTTTATCAGTATCTTCATTCTTTCCTGCTGTGATGCTGAGAATCTTGTACAAATCTTTGGTGGACAGAACCTCTACTCTGTCACCTTGGATTATGTGTACCCTCTGTTGTGGCCCTCTGAAAAGAGTTAGTTGATGGGAAGTATAGTCATATTCCCATCGAACTATTGGTTCCAATTCAGGACCTTCCACCATCTGTAGAAAGGCTGTGCCTTTGGTGGTTGATCTTTCCTTGTCTTCCACTCTTTTCAGCTTCAACTCTTCTTCAATCTTGGCTCTTCTACTTCGTTCAGCCAAGTGGAGACCGCTGATGTGGTTTCTGATGTGTACAGCAGTCTCAGAGTTGGAGGGATTGGAGAATGGCTTCTCTGCAAGCTCAGCAAGATCAAATCTGCTGAGATGCAGTAGAGAAGTGGCATTGAACCTGTTGGTTTCACCATTCTCCCTTTCCACAACAAAGTTGTGAGAAGGTTCATCGAACCTCCACTGGATTATTGCATTTCTAGGTCCAGGAGATTGACCAGAAATCCTGTCCTCTTTCCTGGTATCCAGCAGAGTCACCAGTCTTCTTCTTAGTCTCTTCTCCTCAGCATTGAGGGTATCGGAGTTGAGACCAAGAAGTCTTGCAGCCTGGCCCCAGGTGTCTCTAGGCAATTCAAGAAATTTGCCTAGGGTGAGGGAGTTTGAAGAGTTATCAACATAGGTGATGTTGATAAGCTCTCCCTCACAGGAGATACTGCTCAAGGTAGTGCAGTTAATGAGCCTCGTCTTGAACTCCTTTATTTCCTCAAAGGAGAGATGTTTAGGAGGCTGAGGGGATGGTCTTGGTTGTTGTTGGGTAGGCTTAGGTTTAGTGGTTTTGGGTTGAGTCTTGGGTTTTAGGATGGGTAGTTTGGGTGGTTGAGGTGATGTGGTAGGTTTGGGTAGAGTTGTGGGTTGAGGGTGAAGGTTTCATCAGTGGGTTCGGGTTTAATGGGAAAAGGGGTTGGTTCTGGTATGGGTTGTGGCTGTGGTTGAGTGGCTGGGGTGAGACCGTTCCCTTTACCCTCCTATACATCTCCCTTCTCTTCCCCAAACGGATGTCAGCCTTTATTTCACTGACTATCCGCTGGAGTGTCCTTTCGGACATAGGCCCCACCTGCCTACCAGAGAAGCCATGAGCCCGGAGGTAGTCCTTCATCCAGGCTTTGTCAGTTGACTTCTTGGCAGCAGTGACCTCCTTCTCTTCCTCCCTCTTTCTCTTCACCTTCAACTTCTCCCTAGCAGCCTTCTTCCTTTCCTTCTCCATTTGATCCTGTCCTTGTTGTGGAGCAGCAGGATCATATCATCATCATGTGGAGACAGTTCAGGAAGACTGAAGCCTCTTGAGAGTAGGAATTTGATCCTCTCCTCTCTCAGCTTCAGGGCTGCCTCCCTCTGCTCTTCTTCTGCCTTCTCCAAGGCCAACCTGGCTTCCCTTTCTTGTTGTAGCCTGGTTGACCTCTCCAAAGTCACCAACTCCTCTAGTGGTAGCAGGAGTATTTCCTCATTGACAGCTCCTAGGCTGATGAGCTGGTCAATGAGTGCTGTTCTTTCTTTAGGTTGATTTCTTCCTGATTGGCTGCAGCTGCCTTAGAACTAGCAGCTAACAGCTTCTCAGTAGGAAACCGACCTTTCTTTTTGGCCTTCTCAATCTTCTCCTCCTCCTGAAGCTCTTCCGCAGTCAACTTTCTTTTGCCTTTGTCTTTGATTGTGCTTGACTGTGGTGGTTCTTGGATGGAGGGTTGTGATTGAGAGAGAAGTTCAGCTGGTGCTTGGGTTGGAGGTATATCAGAAATGTCCTCCCTGCTCACCTCAGATGCAATTTCAGCAATGACATCTGTGATGGTCAGTTCCTCGGACATCTGAAATAAGCCTTCCGCAGCTTCTATTTCGGCCTCGGAAGACTTGTCTTGTTCTTCCGAGGCTTCCATGTAAACTTCGGAAGCCTCAGCTAGAGCTTCGGAAGATGAGACTGGTGCAGATTCTGTCCCATCTGTTTTAGTTGCTGGGCCATCAGTCCCCATTTCCCCTTCGAAGCTAATCTCAGGTTCCATGAAGACCTTAGGTTGACCAACTTCCTCCACAGTGGTAGAAGGTGCAGTCAGTCTTTGAAGCTCCTCAGCCCCAAAGTATGCAAGTGTGGTGTCGGGGCTGGGCTGTTCTAGGGATGATCTCAATACAAACTTTGTGAAAAGTCTGTAGAGATCTTGAAGCATCCTTGAGTCAATCTCCAGAAAGGATTGAGATGACTCAGGTGGTGTGATGATTTGTTGGGTGGAAATGAGTTGGGTCTGTGGTTCCATAGGTGTTTGTCTCTGAACATTCTCCCCCTTTTTGGTAGCATCATCTTGAGAGCTAGATGAGCTAGAGGAAGAAGTCATTGAGACCTGGATTGGTACATGCCTAACAGACCTCTCCGTCTGTTTCTCAGCTAGTTTAGCCTTGAGAGAGTTAATCTCAAGTTGCTGAGTGGCAGTCCTTGATTCTAAGATCTTCACCTGTGATTCCAGGTTGGAGACCTTAGAAAGCAAGTACTGAAGTGTTAGTTGCATACTTCCCTCATCTTCATAGGAAGAATCACGGGGAGATGAGATAACATACCTAGTATGCTCACTCTCACCACCAGATGTGGTTTCTTGGCACCCTGGTTTCCTTTGCTCAGAGTCATCTCTTTCAGAGATGTCAATGGGCAAAGTTGCCGTAGACTCAGTCCTAATTATGTTACCACTGTCCTGAGAGCTCAATGAGAGACTCTGAGTAGTGGCAGCTGAGTCTACATGAGTCCCCTCCACATCAGTGGGACTCACCTCAGTAGCAGGCTTCTGATGGGGGCTAGAGACAAGGGATCCCTCTTGGCTCTGTTGATCTCTCAGTGGGTGTTGTAGATCAACTTCATGGCCATGGAGAGATGTAATCTCTTCATCAGTTCGGAGTAAAAGGTCAGTGAAAGAGAGGGTGGTTAGTCCTACTGACCCGGGACCTTGATCAATGTCTACAGGCATTGAGCCTGTGGTGGGGCTGTCCCTAGAAGGCTGCACAGGGGAGTGTAGAGACTCACCCTGTGGGCTAAAGGCTTGGGGTTCGGGCTCAGGGGTTTGAGACTGAGGAGACTCAAAACCCACATTGAGGTCAATTGTGAAGGATGGTGTGACCTCGGACTGAGTGGGAGCCCATGATTCCACTCTAGTCCTTTGGGTGTGAACAGAAGGAGCTTGTTCAATCAGAGTAGATTGAACAAGGGTTCGTTTGGGACGTCTCTGATATGTGGCTTTGATGGTAAGAAGGTTTTGGTATTGTGGTGGATGTTGCTGGTGTGGGTTCATCACCTGTGGGGAGAACAGGGATGTCACCAGGAGCTATGCGCTCAGTCATCTCTGGAGGTAATGGAGTGTACCGTCCAGTGAAGTTGGTGGACATCTTCTTCAGTGTCTTGAAGATGGTAGGCCTCATGTGTGGAACAGGAAGAGCAGCTGCGCAGACAAGCTTGCTTGGTTCCATCTCACAGTTGATTATGTGTTGAAGAAATCGGGATACATGAAGAATGTATCCCTGCTGAGATTGGCGATTAGGTTGTTCAACACGAATCGTGAGTAGTTGAATCTGAGGCCTCTCACCAACCCATGAACTAGGCATCCTAGTTCATATGGGATTTGATCCCAACCCCCTGATTTGTTGGAGAGGCAGTGCAAAACAATGTGCAGCAGGAACTTCCAATGGTAAGAGAAGTTGAACTTGTATACTGTGGACCTGCTGACATCGCCTCCATATCCCATGAGGATATAGGTGCCTTCCAAGTCTTCCTTGGGGAACTCAGTAGGAGCCCCATCATCGTGAAGCTCGAGATGCTCCCTGATGATCTGTTCATTGATGACCAACTCTTGGCCACAAACTCTGGTTCTCAGGACTCGAACCCCATTCAGCACTGTAGTTTTCTCCGTTGCTCCAAAATTCTGACATATGGTTGGAGTATACGGTTGGGTTAACTGTGAGTGCAGTGAGGTAGGTGGATTCGGTGAGAAAGGTGATGATTTGGGTGAAGTCAGCATCCCTTGACGAGTCAAGTAATGCGACTTGGTTGTGCTGAGGGTTTAGCGCCATTGGAGAAAAGGTAAGCTTGAAATTTTGAGTGAAATTTATGGTTTGACAGTGAAGGGAACAGTTAGGGCTGTAAAGTGGTAAAAGAAGATGAAATTGATAAGTCAAGATTATTTAAAAAGGGGTGAATAGTGGTATGGTGGTGGTAATAGGGTAACTGTTTTGGGGTTACTGTGGGTGGTATGGTGGTTTACGGCGGAGAAATGATGATGGCGGCAAGGATAATTTTAAATAATCTGACATTATCAACAAAATCTTTACTTTTTACAGAGTGGGGCCCAAAAGATGTCTGTTACATATAAAAATCTTTACTTCCGAGGGTAAAACATTTCCGAAGGTAATTTTCTTTCTAAGGCAATTTTATCTTCCGAAGCTTGGTATTGTTTCCGAAGGTAAAATTGTCTTTTGAAGGCACTTTATCTTCCGAAGCCAGGCATTGCTTCCGAAGGTAAAGCTGTCTTTCCGAATGGAGAGTTGTATAAGTTTCGGAAGTAGATCTGATATAAAATCAATCGCTTCTTCCGAGACCAAAACTCTTCCGAGAAAGAAATTTCCATTGAGGAATTTAGCTTCGGAAGATATTCAAGAATATCTTCCGAGAGTTAGTTCCTCTTCGGAAGGAATTTACACTTGGAATAGTTTAAAGATCTTTTGTAACAGGGCTTAAATTGTATTGACACAAGACATTACTCATTAAAAAGGTCTTCAAAAGAGGTAGTTATTCAATGTTTATCATCCCAATTGCTGATATGAGATACTTAAATCTTTGTTCATCAAATGTCTTTGTGAACAAATCAGCATATTGTTCATTTGAGTCAACTTTGATTAACTTTATCAGCTGTTTCTCATGAATATCTCTAATGAAATGATACCTGATATCAATGTGTTTTGTCTTGGAGTGCTTCACCGGATTCTCAGTAATGGAGATAGCACTGTTGTTGTCAATATGGATAGGAGTAGTCATGAAGTTAACCCATAGTCTAACATCTGATTTTGAATCCATAGCAGTTGAGCACAGCAGCTAGCAGCAGCAATGTATTCAGCTTCAGCAGTTGATGTAGAGACACAGGATTGTTTCTTGCATTGCCATGAGATAATCCTTCCACCAAGAAATTGACATCCTCCTGATGTTGATTTCTTGTCAATGTTGCAGCCACCATAGTCACTGTCAGAGTATCCATAGAGATTGAAATCACTATTTCTTGGATACCAGAGACCTAGTTTAGGTGCTCCTTTGAGGTATCTGAGGATTCTCTTTGCAGCAGCTAGGTGAGACACCTTTGGAGCAGCTGATATCTTGCACAAATGCATGTGGCAAACATGATATCTGGTCTACTTGCAGTGAGATACATCAGAGAACCAATAATTGCTCTATACTGATGTTGATCAGTATCCTCCCCCTCAAGGTCAGGGCAAAGATTATGGTTTCTGGGTATGGGTGTCTTGGCTGGTTTACAGTCCTCATTTCAAATCTTTCTAAGATGTCTGAGACATACTTAGATTGACTTATGAAGAACCCTTCCTTCATCTGTTTCACCTGGATTCCTAGGAAAAAGTCCATTTTTCCCATGGAACTCATCTCAAACTTCTGCTTCATAATGCTTTCAAAGTCTTTGCACATTTGGTCGTTTGAAGAACCAAATATGATGTCATCAACATAGACTTGTACAAGCAAAATGTCTTCTCCACTCTTTCTGATGAAAAGAGTCTTGTCAATGGTACCTCTAGTGTATCCATTCTTTAGGATAAACTGAGACAAGGTCTCATACCACAGCCTAGGTGCTTGGTGCAGCCCATATAGAGCTTTGTCCAGCTTGCACACATAGTTGGGTGCTGTGGGTCTTCAAATCCTGGAGGTTGACACACATAGATTTCCTATCTATATCCCCATATAGAAAAGCACACTTGACATCAAGTTGGTAGATTGTGAAGTTCTTGGATGCAGCATAAGCAAGGAAGATCCTAACTGCCTCAAGTCTTGCAACAGGTGCAAAGACATCAGTATAATCAATTCCTTCCTCCTGGGTGTACCCTTGAACTACTAGTCTTGCCTTGTTCTTGATAATCAAGCCTCTATCATCTTTCTTGTTCCTGAATACCCATTTAGTGCCTATGGGTACTTGACCAGATGGTAGTGGGCATAGATTCCAGACCTTTTGTCTTTTGAATTGAAGCAGCTCCTCCTGCATCGATTCAACCCAACTACTATCCTTTAAGGCATCTTCCACCTTCTTTGGTTCCATCTGAGACAGGAAGCATGAGTACAAGCAGACATTCCCATGATGAGTTTGTCTTCTTGTTCTCACACCTTCAGAGACATTCCCTATGATGTTCTCAGTTGGATGAGTGTTGTGAATCTTAAGACGAGGAATCACTTCCAATTGCAGAGATAAGTCTAGGTTAGACATATTCTGATCAGGAATTGGATCACTCTGTCCAACTGCTATTTCAGAGTCATTCAATGAGGACTGATTGAATGATTGAGAAACATCATCAATGGTTGGTTGTGAAGTAGTATTAACAGTTGCATGTTCCTTCAGAATACCACTTCCCTCAACCTGGTGTTGTAGTGGATCACCTGAGGAACTTTGAGGTTGATCAAGTGATTCACTTGTTGAAGCTTCACTATTTCTGGAGATAGTTACACTGTCAGATCTGTGAATAGTTGAAGCTTGTTGCCCTTCAGCTCTTGGAGAATTTGGAATAGGTCTGGGAAGCTCATATAGTTGACCTGCATCAGCATCAGCATCACTTTGAGCACCTGTTCCAGCTGAAACATTCTCACAAGATGGTTTAGAATAGTTTGGAAACAATTCTAAATCAAAGATATACTCAGGTCCATTCCCCCTAACACAAGGAGTGTGCTCATTAACAACTATGTTGGATGACTCCTCAAATTGTTGATTCTTAATATTGTATACTCTATAAGCTTTGGAGCTAGAAGAGTATCCAATAAAGATAGCATCATCCGACTTCTCAGCAAACTTTGCCAGTTGTCCTTTGTGTTAAGTATGGTACACCTGCAGCCAAAGGACCTTAGAAAGCCAACGAACGGTGGCCTCTTGTTCCATAACTCATAAGGAGTTTTTCCATGGGGCTTAACTACAAGAACCCTGTTCTGCACATAGCATGCAGTGCTGACTGCCTCTGCCCAGAATGTTAGAGGCAGCTTTGAATCAGCTAACATGGTCCGAGCAGCCTCAATAAGTGTCCTGTTCCTCCTCTCAGCAACACCGTTTTGTTAAGGAGTTCTGGGAGCACTATATTGTCTGGCAATCCCTTTTGAGTCACAGAATGAGTCAAGAACGAAGTTCTTAAACTCAGTCCCTTGATCACTTCTAATGATCTTAACCTTGTGATCAATTTGATTTTCTATTTTAAGAATAAAAGATTTTAAAGTTTCAGCAGTTTCATCTTTACTTCTTAAAAAGAATACCCATGTAAATCTTGTAAAATCATCAACGATCACAAGGCAGTATGATTTCCTTCCAATGCTCATTATACTTGTGGGACCAAAAAGATCTATGTGCAATAAGTGTAATGGAGTAGTGATAGAGTTAACACATTTGGATTTATGAGATGATCTGTGTTGCTTCCCTTTCAGGCATGCAACACAGTTATCTTTGCAGAAAAATTCCTTTTTAGGCAAACCATGTACCAAGTTATTTTTAGCCAATTTATTCATTGTTTTAAAATTCACATGACACATGCGTTTATGCCATAGTGTTGACTCATCACTATCAGCTTTGGAAAGAAAGCATGATACTTCACCCATAGGAGAAGCATTGTTCATATCCAGCTTGTACATATCCCCTTTCCTCGGAGATCTGAGAAGCACCAATTCCGGAGGAATTGTCATCCCTGGTTTGAGGATAATGCACTCATGTTCTGTGAAAAGCATCTGATGCTTCTGATCACAGAATTGAGAAACACTTAACAGATTGTGTTCAAGCTGTTTGACAAAGTGAACTTTGTCAATGTTTATTCTGCCATTGGATATACTTCCTTTGCCAGAAATATATCCTCCGGCCTCACCTCCAAATTGGACAGGTCATCTGTTTCCCTGTCATGTGCCTGGAGCATCCACTATCTACAATCCAGATATTGTTGTTCTTGTCAAATGGATGTCCCTGCACATAAGATGAGATGGTTAGTTTTGTTTGGAAGCCCAAGCCTTGCAGGTCTCGGGCTCTTCCAAAGATAGTGACATAATTAAACCAAAAGATATGCAATGGGGTTCAATAGAGGTCATTGTTGAAGAAGAGGTTTGGGCTGCAGCATCTTCCTTGATCTTCCAATCCATCCTTTGGTTGATCTTTGAGGATGAGCTTGTTGAAGCTTTTGCAGCATGGTCTTCTTCCGAAGCTTCTCTCTTTTCGAAAGAAGCCTTCACCACCTTCTCTTCCGAAGTAGTCTTCTTCTGAGATGGTTTCAAGGGAGCCTTCTTGTTCTTCCGAACCTTAGAAGGTTTGGCTTCCGAAGCCATTTTCCCTTCGGAAGAAGCAGTTTCTTCCGAAAGCAACTTGGCTTCCGAGACCAACTTTCCCTTTTTCATCATTTGGACCTTTTGAAGTGGTCCAACTGAGAAACCTTCTCTGACTACTTCTTTTCTAACATTATTTGCATAATGTGTGCTTGCAGGATTGTAGTAACAGTCTTTAGCCATGTGGTTGTGCAGACCACACATTATGCATGCAATGTTAGTCTTCTGGGAACTTGCAGGTTGCTGTTTCTTGGGTTTCTTCTCTTCATCAGCAACTTTCCCTTTCGACTTCTGATCCTTCAGTAGGACAGGAGTGCTGGTACTACACTCCTTTCCTGAATCAGGAGTACCTACCACTTGAAACCCAGCAGAAATGAAGACACCCTTTTGCTTAGGGTCAAACTTAAGCTTGGACTCTGCAACCTTCTTAGCAGTCCTTCTAGCAGCTTTAGCTCTGCTTCTTCTTGCCTTGGTGGTCAGGATTTGGTCATCACAGGTGGAGATGGGTGTATCCTCCTGTTTCTCCCCTGTGGAGGCCACTATTTTACTTCATCTTCTAGTTCCAATGGAGAAGGGTCAGCAGTTGGAACCTCTTGCTCTTCAGTACCACATCTAGGTAGTCTAATAGACTCATAAGAGTGTGGTGGAGCTATTTCACTGGTTCCCAACCCTTCTTTGTTTTGATAAAACATTTTGGAATGGGAGGTTGATGCAAGAATAGTTTGGAAGTTTTGCTCAGCAATAGCTTGCTTCCTGGCCTGAGCCTCAGCTGTGACTAACTGGGCTTGAACTTCAGAAAGTTTGGAGATCAGATCTTTGATTTGAGTCTTGTAGTTAGTCTTTTCATGTTTCAAAAGAGACACAGTTTTCTCTAACTCATCAATTTTCCTTTGATAGTCAGATTCAGCTCTTTTAAAGTCAGATTTTAGCACATTTAAAGACTCAACCTCAGATCTGATTTCCGAAATGTAATCCTTATACAATTTAACTTTAGCAATACAGGCAGCAGTACAAAGATGTTCATATACCTGATCATCATCTGTTCCGGCCATGAGTGCTTGAGCGGGAGTCACATCCTGTACCATGAAGCTCCAGTCAACTTCCTGAGCAACAGCAGCTGTTTCAGTTGACCTTTCTTCATGCTTGGGAGCAGTGGGATGTGTGGAGGCCTGTGGGGTTCCCGGGTTGTTCTTGGGAGCCTTGCATTCCCTAGCAAAGTGACCAAGTTGGTTGCAGTTGTAGCACCTTGCTTTGCTCTTATCAAACCCAAACTTGCTGTTGACTGGGTTTTGAGGGAATTGCCTTCCAGTTCTCTTGAAGAACTTCTTCGCTCTATAAGTTAAAAGAGCCATCTGCTGGACAATGTCCATGTACTCCACATCATCTGGATTGAAGCACTCAAGGTCATCAAAGCAGTACTGAAAATCACCAGAGTGTCCACTTCCAGAGACAAAGGCACAACTATCCTGAAAGGAGTTGTGTTGAACCTTTTGAGACTTTGGAGTCTCAGGTAGAGTGATGAAGGGTCCAGTATGTGAGTTGTCAGGGTAGCATAGCAACTGATGTTGTGGTTCCATGCTTTCCCTTTCAACCACATGAAGGGCTGAACTCTGTTGGTTATTGGAGTGGTCAGAGGAGTTCTGCATGTTCATCTCCATCTGAAATGCACTTAGGATACCATACAACTCTGTGAGAGAAAGAGTCTTAAGGTCCGAAGTTCTCTTGATGACAACACAGTAGTGAGTCCATAGTTTAGGAAGAGAGGACATGAACTTCCTAACTATGTCTCTGTTCTCAAGAGCTACTCCAATATCCGCCAGAGTATCTACTAGCTCAACATACCTGAAGTATTGTTGAGTCAAGGTCTCACCAGCCTTGAAAGTAAAGTTCTCAAACTGCTGCTTCAAGAGATCTTTCTTGTTCTCTTGAGTTTCCTTGGATCCCTCATACATCAGCTTCAAAGCTTCCCATAAATCTTTAGCAGTCTTGCACTTCTTGAAGCGTCTGTAGACGGAGTTGGGGAGAGCAGTTTGGAGACAAGTCATAGCCCTTTGATCTAGCTCTATTCTCTTCCTATCTTCCTCTGAGTAATCATCAACATCTTTTGGAATGATGCGATTACCAGTGGCAGATGTAGTGCTTGGTATGAAAGGACCATTGACAATGGAGTCCCACATCCTTGAGTCTTGACACTTGATGAAGCCTTCCATCCTGATACACCATGTGTCAAAGTCTTCAGGGGTGATCATAGGGGACTTGGTCAAGGTACCAGTTTCCATATCAGCCTTGGAGAGAGCAGCCATTTGAGTGAGTGGATTGTGGTGAGGAGTGAAAAACAGGTTGATTAGGATGGTAAGATCTCACAATCAAGAGCCTGGAGCTCTGATACCAATTGCAGGATCGGATTTCGGGTGGTTTTTCTCTCAACTCACTGTGAATCAACACTCGGCAAGCAGTCTATGAAGAGTTGATCACAATATAACAAGTAACAAGCAGTAAGAAAATTTAACAGCAGGTAAATTTTCAAGGTACTTTTATATATTGCTTCTCAACTCAAAGGATTACAAGATACTTGGACTCAAATCACTTATCTAAAGAGTTACAGGGAGAAGATATATATAATACTACCTACAGCCGGATATACTTTGATACCAGCTGGACACCTCTAACCTTACATCTATACTACAAGACTCTAGGTGAGGTCTTTCAGACATTTTGCCTGAAAGTTGGTAGTCAGGACATGTCCCTGACTTACCTTTTGTCACCAACTAAAGTTGGTAACATGTACTATCATAAAAAGGTGAACAGTAGAATAAAGTATGGTCAACAACATGGCTCTTTAGGAAGATGCCATGCTGTATCAGAGGTCTGCAGCGGACTGTCAGGGACCATACTTTTATCTGCTGGACATAGCAATGTCTTCCGAAGGATAAATACTTCGGAAGAATAACTTCTTCCAAAGCCACTTATACTTCGGAAGACTGCTTCTTCCGAGGCTTGGAGTCTTCTTTGTCTTCGGAAGCTCAGACTTTGTCTTCAGCTCATTCATCAGACTTTGTCTTCGGAAGCTCTTTCATCAGACTTTGTCTTCGGAAGCTCTTTCAGACTTTGTCTTCGGAAGCTCTCACACTTTGTCTTCGGAAGCTCTTTCAGACTTTCGGAAGATCTCTTGCTTGGCTTCGGAAGCCCTTCAATGTAGCACCAAAAACATGACTATGAAGTGAATTTGGTTGCACCAGCCTTATCATGATCCAACATAAGTGGTATTTATAGGTTACAGATCTCATTCGTACGACTGAGCATTGCGACTGGCTCAGTCGTGCGATTGAGTAATACGATTGATTCATTCGTATGCTTGAGTCAGTCTGATGACTCAACCGTGCGATTGACTCAATCTCCTAGTTCAACCGTGCGATTGAACCATTCGCATGGTTCAGTCGTGCGACTGAATAAGATTCTTAGTCAAACACATTCTTGAACCTTTAATGATTCAGAACTGTGTCTCACAACTGTAAACCTATATAACATGGTCATATTATGCATATAACACAATAATAATAGATATGACATTACGCAATCAAGCAAACATTCATTGAAGAGTTTTCAATACAATGATTAAACCTTACATACGTGTTACAAGATAGAAGTCTATTACATTTGATCTCACTAGACTAGAACTAGGAACATGTGTGTATCAAAAAACAATGGCCACTTGAATAAGATATAGACATCAGACTCAGACAAGTTGGTTAGCGACATCGGATCAAACACCCTTATCGTCTTGACCGTTCCTTCTTTCTCCAAAACTATGACGGCTTCACCAGTTCGCCAGTCATAATACCACCATTTGAAATGGGGTGCAAAGTCCTGAGGCATCTCCCTCAATGGAATACGCGACATCGTGCGCGGAGGGTTCCATCTCAAGACCACCTTTGGTCTTCCTGAGGTGGGGTCAACTTCAGTCCTATGAAATAATCTTCTGGGCTGTTGAGGTTTAAAGTTGACCCACCTTGTATGGTACTCTTTCTTCAGTGCCTGCTCAAACCATCCTGATATCTTTCCTGGAACAGCATATAGGAGGTTCAAGTTGGCTAGACGATTTAGTTCAAATCCTGGGAGAGTTTTCAGATCATGAGGAAATCTGAAATACTCTATTCCCTTTTCTCTCTTCACGGCATATACCTTGAGATCCTTAAAGTATGCCCAGCTGATGATCTTACCTGACACCTTCTGATGTTTCTTAACCTTGTAGAGCTTGGTGTAGGCATTTGACTTGTTTGGCACACGCTGTTTCTTCATTTCCTCAAAGCAGGCAATCCATTCAGCCTTTTTGACTGCCATATCGGCATCATTTGCCTGAGGAACTGAGGCTGTAGAAGCTTTAGCAGTTGTCATCTCTTCAACCTTGTTGAAGATACTACTATCAAAAGTTTCCCCCAGATCTGGGAGAACTTCGCCTTCGGCGCTAGTATACTGAGGATACTCATCAGCAGTGATGTCCTCAATCTCCAGTTCATCGACATCTTGTAATTCATCATCACTGACTATGTCGACCTCTGGAGCGTCTTTCACCAGCTCGTCAGGATTCAGACTAAACAGTTCTGTGATCTGTTCATCTGTCAAGTCGTGAATAATTTCCCCTTCTTCAGCTGAGTAGCCCACTGACCGTTGTACTATCCCTTAAAGATCAAGAATCATAGTCAGCTTGGATTCGATCTGACGAAGGGGCATAACATCATGCTCATCGACTTGTCTGGTTGATCCTGTTACACAATCAAATATATGGCAAGTAAGTATACATTGATCACATAACCAAAGTTGATTTACATTCACAAAATTTTATATATAACGAACTTGGATACATAATTTCAAGTACAAAGTTTCAAATAATAAATAAACGTCTAGTCTTGAACTTTGCCTTGTATCTCTGGTGGGTCTTCAGCAGATTGGGAGGCTGATGGATCGGATGAAGGTGCCCTCTGATCTTGTTTTCGCTTCGTCCTTTGTTCGTGTGTACGATCAGAGGGTGAAGTTGCAGCATCTCCTTCATCATCATCACCTTCTTTGTCTTGATGTCCCTCACCTTCTGCATCATCATCCTCTTCATCATCATCCTTATCGGAGTCATCAGTATCATCATCACTATCATCACCATCACCATCAACTTCCCCGATCTTGAGGGGCTCACCCTGAGTGCCTTTCAGTTTTAGCACTAGAGTCTTATGAGCCGCCTCTAGCTTCTCAATCTTTGCATCCGACTCAGCCTCGTGTTGAAGCAAGCCAGTGATCTGATCAGTCTGTGAGGTGATCAACTGGGCTTGCGAAGAGGTCAACTCCCTCAGTTTCTCAATCTCAGCTGCTTGTGATGAACTTTGCTCTTGCAGCTGGAGAATCTGAGCTGTCTTAGCCTTATCAGAGGCTAGCAGCTGGAGCACCATGCTGTTCAGAGCAGCAAGCTGCTCAACCACCAAGACAGGTGGTAGAACTGAGCTCGAGGGGGCAAATGAGGGTTGGGTTTGGTGAGTGGTGGTTGTAGTGGTGGCTGTAGTGTAGATGGGAGGAGATGGGATGGCTGTAGTGGGGGGTACAGTGGTGGTGGTGGAAGATATGTGAGTATGATGTGGTGGTATAGTAGTGGTGGTGGTTTGGGGGTGTTTGGGATGTGGTGGATGTGGTGGCAGTGGTGATTGGTGTAGAGACGGAAGTGGTGAATCTAAGCCTTTTTCCCTTCTTACCATGCGGTCTGGCCATGGTTTTCTTCCTCTTCCCCGTAGATACCGGGGCAGCAGTCTGTGTACTGGGTGCATCAGGGGAGTATGCGGGATCTAATTCTGTTTGTGTAGCCCCCGATGTCCCAGTCTATCCTCCAACTACTTTAATTCCCTTCTCAGTGGCAACTACCTTGCTGCCATGCCTACAAGTCAACCCCTCTTCCTCACTCTCGTCCTCGTCGTCATCAGGTGGACTGAAGTGAGGTACAAACCCAGCAGTAGTAGTGTCAGTGTGAGGAGGTGGCTGAGCTGTATGTGTGGAGGCGCCCCCAGATGTAACGGGCATCTCATTGCCATCCTGGCTGTCATCATCATCAGAATCATCTAATGGTATAGCAATAATCTCAGAATCAGAATCACTATCCTCATGACGCCACCTGCGTCTTCCTGGGGCTACATAATCAGCCCGGGCCAGATGCCCAATCAGTCTCTTCATAGCAGGCTTCACTTGCTTGCCTCTATACACCTTTATCCTTCCCAAGGTGGTGTCATCCATGATCTCAAGAGGCACAGCATGCTCTTGTCCTTTGGGAGGTCGGGCAGCTTCTCATTGAAGATAAGCTGTAAGAATCTGGGGTACATACAAAAACCCTCCTTCCCCTTAGCTTCGAGATTCTCAATCAGGTATGTAAATATCATGTTGGAGAAGCTGAAAGGGTGGTTGAGAACCAATGCAACATACGCATTTGAATTTGGTCCGATAAGTCATCGAAACCACCCCTCCGCGAAGCAATGCACTTCAGGATGACGTGTGCCAAGTACTTGTACGGGGGGCTCAGGTTGCTCTTGTTTAGCACACCTGAAGTGATATCCCCACAGTACCCTATCCTCAAGAAGCATCCACGTACAGTAAGCGGGTGGATCTTGAGTGGGTGAGACTCATCATCATCAAACCATAAGACTCTCCTAATGTCAGCAGCACGTATCTCAATCTCCCTACCGAAGATAGAACTTCGTATGCAGTAGGGCTCAGCTGATCTGTCCACTGTAGCACCTTCCCAAAATGCCTGATGTACTGACTGATATGGTGTACAGGGTGTGGAAATAGCTCGGTAAATCCTAGATCTCCTCAAAAAGTCTATAATCCCCGAAAAGTCTCCTCCATTCCTTGAGGTGGAATCCAAGTTAGCACAGATATTGTGCTTTGGATTTATAGTCCACCTGTTAGCCATAGTCCTGTAATCAATAGCAAACATACGTCATAAACTTGAAAAACAGAGTTTGACTAATTTGGAAAGCAGACTGATTCAATCGTGCGATTGAACTAACCGACTGGGTTCAGTCGGTTGGACATATATACGACTGAACTTCAGTTTGATTGATCATGTATGCGACCGATGAATCGTCACTTTCAATCGTGCGATTGAGATTCATTCTGGAGTCCAGTCGTATGACACAATCAACCCATTCGTATTCTTCATTCGTATGATTGAGTGAGTCGCCCCGTTCAATTGTGCGATTGAAGTTCATCAGGGAGACCAGTCGCATCGTAGAAAACTGTGCCATTTCAAACTCAGATTTATCATTTTACGAATTAGACATTAAGATCAGGCTTGTTAGACTCGCAATCATGTACTTAGACTACTTAAATCATTTGTTTTAACATGTTAAGTGTTTAAGGCAGTCTATTGGTTGATTTTTTTTCGGTTCAAAGTTCGGGCATCAATGATCTGATTTTGAGTCAGATTTTACACTTCATGATGTCATTTTGCCGCAGCGTACCTGTGAAACAACTCCAAATCGTCAGAAATCGAATATATTAAGGTTTTAGGGGGCAATAGAAAATCGGGCAGCGTAACGGCACACTATTGAGAATTAGGGCGAATGAGTCTGTGCGATCGACTAGGGGGCTATTTATAGCCAGACTCAGTTCAATCGGCCGACTGGACTCATTCGCTCTGCTTATTCGGCCGATTCAAAATCAAGACATACGACCGAGACTAATCGCATGATTCATTCGTGCGATTGAACCTGGTTCGTACGATTTACTCATTCGCATGGTCCTTTCGATCAACTGACCTCCATTCGCACTTTTGACCTAGTCGGTCACTTTCAATCGTCCGATTGGGCTCATTCGTATGGTCCAATCTTACGATTGAGTTCAATCGTATAGCCCATTCGTATAAGCATACTCATGATGAAGGAGTGCGATTGGGCTATACTTGTGCCATCTTAATCATTTCGTTTGCTGACACATAGTTTTCCTTAAACAGTTGATAAAACATTATGTGCAATTGATCATCTCAGACATGATCCATTTAACCACCCGATCACCTCAGACATGATCCTTTTAACCACCCGATCACCTTAGACGTGATCCATTTAACCTTTCAGAAACAATCTGTTTAGATAAACATTAAGCACATTCAGTGATGTTTAGTAGATAACAGTATACACCGTCCGACATGACTCATTATACTAAGAAATAAATAAAATTTAAACTATGAACAAAAATGAACATCTTTTTGTGATTTTTTTAGGGCAGGTTTGTGTAGCCTATGAGCATTGACATTATATCAGGAACAGACTCATTTGGAATCAGACAAGCATATACACCATTACTTGGAACATTATGAGTTGATTTCATTTTTCATGATGACATATCACAGTTTGTTCTTATCTAAGACTTCTAAGTACTAACTGGGAATCATGTTTAATATGATACGTAACTCACTTAGATTGTCAACTTCAGTCGGTGCATACAAGACGATTGTCAGTATACTTGTCCACTTTAAATTCATACACTGACTTTTGACATACATTAGCAATGGATTAAGTTATATTATTTCAAACAACTTTTGTGTATCCCACACTTATATGGTAATCAGCATTCTTAAAGAACTTTCGAGAGGTCTTTAGGTATTTTTGCAAGAAGAGACTATTCTTAGATCTTTCAAAGAGAAGCCAATCCTCAGGTCAGTGCCATCGCACAGCAGAGAGGCGGCAAACAACAATGAAGTCTAGAATATATAGGTTATGCTTATCCTCAGGTCAGTGCCATGCACAGCAGAGAGGCACACAACCTATCTCCTTGTTAGAGCATTTCATATTTTCTTTTGCACATAGCGCACCAACAACATAAGTTATCAGCTTGATTACGCTAGTATTCATTTTTTTCGTGCTTTTGCTCTTTTGTGGTCATTTGCACACCTTTGGTGGCATTTATTTGCTCGTTATCCCTTATCGGAAGAACTGATTGTGTTAACCAGTGATAAGATGGGAACCCACAGTTGATTGAACCTTTTAGTTTAGATTAAGTTTACCAATGAAGTCTACTTGTCTATTATGTTGAATCTACTGACACATCATATAATGAACTAGCACCTCCCTAGATCAACTTTCTCCGTGTAATTACAGTAACAATCAAACGTACTATCATTTCCCATTTTGTTAGACTTAGACTTCTCTGATGTTTTACATTTGCAGTAAATTAATTACATTTAGATCTCAAACTCATTTTGTTGTTCCAAATAACTCGATGCCTGTGTACTATCATCTCCCACTTTTGTCGAATCACATTTCCTGTTTTGTTGTCGTTACCTTTTCAGCTTTACTCACCTCCCCCCCCCCTTTTTTTTTAAGTAAATGCATACTGAAATAAATCTCCCTCTAAAATTCTAAAACAAAAAATCTTTTTGTGTTTTTGGATTTTATACGACATGGGAATTAAAAAATAAAATAAAATGAAAGAAAAGGAAAATAAACAAATAGACACGAGTCGGACTATGTATCTGCTTCTTCAGCAATCACATCACTTTTCTTTTTAACGCCGTTGACCTCTAGCAGATATAAAATCTTGGTTTATCAAACGGTTTGGTGTAAAGGTCAGCGCTGAAAATCCGTGTTAATGTTAATCACATCAATTAATTGTTTTTCATAGCAATCGCGTATGAAATGATATTTAATCCCGATGTGTTTTGTTTTTGGGTGTTGAACAGGATTTTTAGTGACGGCTATGGCAGCAGAATTATCAACATATATAGGAGTGTTAGAAAATTTCAAACCGTAGTCTCGCATTTGCTGTTGAATCCAGATGATCTGAGAGCAGCAACTTGCAGCGGCAACATATTCAGCTTCACAGGTTGATAGAGCAACTGAGGTCTGCTTTTTGCATTGCCACGTGACTAACCGTCTTCCAAAGAACTGACACCCTGCTGATGTAGACTTGAAATTCATCTTGCAGCCACCATAATCTAAATCGCTGTAAGCAATAAGCTCGAAGTCATCATCATGAGGATACCATAATCCCAGTGTTGGAGTACCCTTCAGATAACGAAAAATCCTTTTCACCCCAATCAAGTGATTCACTTTTGGCTTCGCTTGATATCTAGAACATAAACATATGGCATACATGATATCTGGACGCGAGGCAGTAAGATACATGAGAGATCCGATCATCCCACGATACATAGTGGCATCCACCAAATCCCCATTCTCATCAGGAGCCACATCATGATTTGTGGCGAGAGGGGTACCGGCAACAGACACATTTGCCATGTCAAAGCGACTTAGAATATCGCCGACATACTTGGACTGATGTAAGAAAATGCCGGTTGGTGTTTGATCCACCTGTAATCCTAGGAAGAACTTCATTTCTCCCATTGAACTCATTTCAAACTCTCCCTTCATCACAGATTCGAACTCTTTGCACAAAGCTTCATTTCTAGATCCAAAGATGATGTCATCCATATAGATCTGCACCATAAGCAAGTCACCATCCTTTTCTTTAATGAACAATGTACAGTCAATCACACCCCTGCGAAAACCATGTTTCAACAAATGAGTGGAGAGCTTTTCATACCAAGCTCGAGGAGCCTGATGTAGCCCATACAGAGCCTTGTCTAACTTGTAGACTCTGTCCCGATGATAAGGATCTTCGAATCCTTCGGGTTGACTGACATATACCTCTTCCCGGATTTCCCCATGCAAGAATGCACTCTTAACATCTAGTTGATAAACTTTGATCTTCATGTAAGAGGCGTAGGCTAGAAAGATACGAATAGCTTCCATTCTAGCTACAGGAGCAAAGACTTCATTATAGTCGATTCCTTCGACTTGTCTGAAGCCTTGAACAACCAACCGTGCCTTGTTTCTGATAACAACACCCTGGTCATCCTTCTTGCACTTTAGTACCCATTTGGTACCAATTACCTTGACTCCTTTCGGTCTGTCAACTAGTGTCCAGACTCCAAGTTTCTTGAACTGGAGTAGCTCTTCTTGCATTGCATTGACCCAGGCCTCATCTTTCAGGGCGTCACAGACATATTTAGGCTCGATTTGTGAAACAAAACATGAGAAAGCCCCGTCATTGACATAACCCTTCTCCATGACTGCAGCATATTCTGCAAAGTACAACTGATTTCTTGTCTGCACACCGGATTGAATGTCCCCAATGATAGACGTGGGGGGATGATTCACACCGATTCTAGTCACTGGTGTGGTAGGAACCACAACCTCAGAATCCAGATTGGTGACTAGTTGTTCAGTATCCGGATTTCCCACAGCTGGTTCAGCAGCTGATGACTCACTTTGTTGATTTGCTGTATGCGCAGGGTTATAATCAGCTGCTTCTTCATCACCTGATGAATCATCACTCTCGTCATGAGCAGGAGTTGAGGAACTTGAGGCACCATCAGTAGGTGTGATGTTGCTTGAATCCAGATTCGGTGAGTTAAGAACATCATACATCATCTGGGTAGCAACCTCATCCTCTGAATCAAATTATGGAAGATTGAAGGATTTGAAAAAGCCATCATAATCGAAGAATGATGATGGACCTTTTCCAGCAGGAGGGGTGATGTATCTCTGAACATCCACGTTGCACCACACCTCTACCTGACCTGTCGAGTTATTGTAAACTCGCTTGTCTGGGATGCTGTATCCTAAGAATATTCCTTGATCAGCTTTCTCGCTGAACTTGCCATCCTGAGTCTTCTTCAGCAATGTACATGGAGTTCCAAATGGTTCCAGATACTCCAAATTTGGCTTTCTCTTCTGAAGTAGCTCATAACAAGTCTTGCCATGCCTTTTGACTACTAACACACGATTAAGCGTGTAGCAGGCATTTGCAACCGCCTCATTCCAGAACTGAACTGGAAGCTTTGAATCAGCTAACATGGTTCGCGCAGTCTCAATTAAGCTCCGATTCTTTCGTTCTGCAACTCCATTCATCTGTGGCGTGTATGCGGAAGTGAACTGATGAACAATTCCCTTTTCCTTGCAGAAAGCATCCATCCACTGATTTTTGAACTCTGTGCCATTGTCAGAACGGATCTTCCTCACCTTCAGGTTGTAGAGTGACTCCAAAGTCGTGACGAGCACCTTGAATGATTCAAACGTTTCTGATTTAGCTTTCAGAAACATCACCCAGGTGAATCTTAAGTAGTCATCTGTGACTACAAAGTAGTACCAGTCCCCTGCTATACTCTTTGTGTTGACTGGACCAAAGAGATCCATGTGTAGTAACTCTAGAGGCATCTCAATTGAGTTGACGTGCTTGGTCTTGTGAGATTTCCTGGTCTGCTTTCCCTTCTTGCATGAGACACAAAAATCAGGAAGTTGGAAGTTCTTGACTGTAACTCCTTCAACTAGGTTGTTGTGAATCAGATGGTTCATCTTCCTGTGATTGATGTGTCCCATCCTTCTGTGCCATGAGATGGATTCCTTCTCTGTCGCTTTTGATAGAAAACATTGAGCTGTAGACTCAGATTTAGAAACATTAGACATATCCAATACATATAAATCATTGTACCTAGATGCAGACATCAAAACCTGCTTCTCTGGAATCTCCATCTCCTTATTCAGTATGTAACATTTTCGGTTGTCAAACATAACTTTGAAGCCCTTGTCACATATCTGAGACACTGAAAGTAAATTGTTTTCTACTTGTTGAACAAAATTTACTTTATCAAACTTTACCTTCTCATTACCTACTTCGCCCTGAGCGGTAATGTATCCTCCTTTATTACCAGCAAATGAAACGTGTCCCCCTTTAATTTGTTTGACATTTAAAAGGAGAGACTTGTTTCCCGTCATGTGCCTGGAAGCTCCGCTATCTACGATCCATGTATTTGTAGACGCACTATAGCGGACAACCTGCACATATGAGAAAATCATCAGTTAAGGAGGGGGACCCAAGCCTTGACTGGCTTGGGTTTCCCAGAGGAATCAACCATCATGAATTCGACTAACTGTCCTTCATCAGTGGGTGGAATCTCAACTCTCAGATTATCCTTGCTTTCAGACACACCAGCTGTCTTGGCTTTCCATAAACCATCCCTGTGAAAAGATTGTTTGTGGTAAACCTTAGACTGATTTACGGTTTGAGCATATGGTTTAGATTCAGAAACAGGTTTTACCTCTGGCATCACGGACTTGTCGGGGACTTGTCTGTTTTGCCTTTGGCGAGGTGGAGACGAGAAAGACCTAGAAGGTGTTTTAGACCTAATAGGGGTTTTCGATCTAACTGGAGTCTTAGAACGCTGTTTTGAATCTATTTTGACTTTGTCGTGTAGCTCAACCTTAGTTCTTGGTGTCTGATAGCGAGGACAGTTAGTCGAAATATGACCGCGCTAACCACATGTATAACAGGATCTCCATTCATTAGGGCTAGGAGATCTCTTGTGGGGCGGTGAATAAACTTCAGATTCTTTCTTTTATTATCATTTTTAAGTTTTTCACCTCCTTTGACAAATTTAACTTGTTTAACATGATTTATGTTTTGTCTAGGAAATTGGCGATTATCTTGTTTCACTGGTTTAGCTTGAGTGATTTGGAAATCTTAGGTTGAGTGGAAGATGATTTTTTACCCAACCCAAGAGATGTTTGAACATTCTCTTCTACTTGTTTGCCAGTGATTTGTGTGCTTGTAGTGCTTGATCCAGAATCTGTCTGGTCAGGAACCGAAGAGGCAGTGGTAACTGCTGTATTCGGATCACTGACTAGAGGAGTTGTCACCACATGATCCTTTATGGGGTTATCATTAATTGGACGTTGTTTGATGTTTAAAAAGGACTCATGTGGTGGTGGTACAACTTTATAACCCAACCCTCCCCGTTGTTGCGTTCTTTAACCAAGTTTTTCAAAATGTGCGAAGATCTCGCTAAACTATGTAGTTTTTGTTTCAAAGACTCATTTTCTACTTGTAAAACCGCTTTGTCCTTTTTAGTCTCCTCAATGGTCTTTAAGTAGTATTTAATGTCATTTTCTTGGTTAAAGGCAACAACTTCAGTTTCCTTTAGTTGCTTCCGCAACGCATCTAACTTCTCCTTATAACTGCTCTCATTTTGTTTTAAGACACGATTAGCTTCTGAGCACAGTTTTAAGTCATTTACCAAGTTATCGTTGTGTTCTAACAACCTAGCAAATTTTAGATCAATGCTTTCCCTAAATTTATCACATTCAACACAAGCATGCTTATCAAATAATTCATCTTTAGATTGTACCTGTGTAGATGTCGACGTGCCAGCCATGAAAGCATTCTGAGACGTAGGTTGAGCTTCAGATTCTGAATTCAACTCATTCTGGACAATTTCATCAACAGCATCAAACGTCTCTTCCAAATCAGCAGTATCAACCTCAGCTAAGCTTTCCCTTCACTTGCTGAGTCTTCGTTCAAGTCCTCCACAGACGCTATGTTAGCTTCATCAGACACGAATCGAAAGGACCAGTCTTGTCCTTCATCTCCTTGTGCTACCATAGCTTTAGAATCACTTCCCGTGGACGTTGGTTTCTTGTCATTATCTTGCCTGTTGAACGAGGAAAATGGATTCCCGTTCCCAGTCTTCTTAGGCTTCGAACACTCCCTTTTAAAGTGACCCTTTTCTCCACAATTGAAGCACGTGACTTTAGACTTGTCAAAACCAAAGGTTGTATCTTTAGTAGCCACGAGATTTTGCCCTGTTTTCTTCACAAATTTCTTGGCTCTTCGGACAGCACTTGCAAGAGCCCACATAATGTCCATTCTTTCCAGCTCATTCTCATCTACTTGCTCGTAATCTTCATCAGCAAGGTGGCAATTACCAATCTTGCCCGCCACCAAACCATCATAAGAGTGCACAACAGCAGCAAGTAGATCCATGTGCTCTTTAGCAACCTCCACTGTTACTTTTCCCAGATTTTCTGTCGTCAACTTTGCAGACTGAGTAACAATGGGACTTTGAATAACTCCAGATGCACCATGAGACTCATTTGCATATGATGAGCCTTGTTCAGCAATTGGAGATGCATTGGACACGAAGGCTGTTTGCAGAGGAGCACCGGAAGACTTTGCAGCAGGGGTGGAAGTAGGAGTGACATTGTAGAGTGAGGGGTCTTGAGCATAAGAACCCTTCTTTGCCTTGTACTTGTTTCGCACTTCTTCCTCTTTCAGTTTTAGAATAAAGTCATTTATATCCAAGGTTTCTAAAACTGAGTTGTATCGCAGAGTGGAAATGAATGAATCCCACTTTTCAGGTAGACCATCTGCCAAGCTTAAAACTTTGTCTTCCATTGATGTCTTAACACCATGAGTGTGAAGTTCACTCATCAGATGATAGAAACGATCGATGATTTCATCCAAGCTTTCATTCCCAATTGCTGAGAAGTTATCAAACTCCTTCTTCAACGCTTTACCTTTCAGTGCCTTTAAATTAGAATTTCCATCATACCTCTTCTCAAAAACTTCCATCAGTTTTTTACTTTGCTTGTGCTCTGAGTATTGGTGAAAAATGGGCTTGGGAATGGACTGAGTCAAAATAGCATAGGCCTTCTTCTCTGCATTGTAGGCAACCTTCTGTGTATCGGTGAGTCCACTCAAAGTCAAAGGAACACCATCAGCTCCCACTGGTATTTTATAACCAACCTCAATAGAGTTCCATAAGTTAGTGTCCACGCCATTAAGATAAATCTCAAAACGTTGTCTCCATTGTGGAAAGTCCTCTATAGTCAATAGTTTGGGTGGCTTGTTATGGTTTCCTATCTCATTCTCCAGTAACAACAAGTTCTGTATCCTCGAGTCCTTCCAGCTGACATGGCATAATTTTCTGAGTCCATTCTTTTATTAATTTAACTTGTGAATTAAACTGCTAATGCGATTGGGATGTACGACTGGGATGCGACTGACACTAGCTGTATGCGATTGGACTCAAACGAATGAATGAACAGGCGACTGAGAAACTTAGGCGACTGAACAGACCGAACGACTCAGCTGGGCGACTGGAGTTGGCGATTGACTCAATCGGGCGACTGGCTAAACGACTGACTCAATCGGGCGATTGAACTGGGCGACTGGACTTCAGTCGTACGATTGAGCTAATCGTACGACTGAGACTGCAGAAATCGAATTTTTCAAACTTTTGACCTAAAACAAGGTTTTTTACACCCTAGACGGCTAGAAGTCGAAAAATACTAACTTTGTAGAACATGCACACGTAAAGACTCGGTTTTGAGCAGAAAGAACTAATCTTTTCGCTAAAAACGTAGACTTTTCACAAAAACTTGATTGAATCGAACGAAGAATCAAGAGCCAATGCTCTGATACCACTTGATAGGACCATGTACGTACGGAGTACTAACTGATTCTTCGTTGTACCAGATCAAATAGTGCGGAATCCTATTTGATTGGTGATCCAATCAGGGAGAACGAAATCAAGATCAATCCTAACGATTAGAAAACGTTAAGAATGGCCTAGGAATGATCTGAAACGCTTTATGAAGTTGGAAGGTACGAACTGGACGTTCTGGGTCGATTAGGGTTTTTAGTATTCGAAGTCTTCTGTTTTTTCACGAATTAAGTGGTATTTATAGGTTACAGATCTCATTCGTGCGACTGAGCCTTGCGACTGGCTCAGTCGTGCGATTGAGTAATACGATTGATTCATTCGTACGCGTGAGTCAGTCTGATAACTCAACCGTGCGATTGACTCAATCTCCTAGTTCAACCGTGCGATTGAACCATTCGCATGGTTCAGTCGTGCGACTGAATAAGATCTTAGTCAAACACATTCTTGAACCTTTAATGATTCAGAACTGTGTCTCACAACTGTAAACCTATATAACATGGTCATATTATGCATATAACACAATAATAATAGATATGACATTACGCAATCAAGCAAACATTCATTGAAGAGTTTTCACTACAATGATTAAACCTTACATACGTGTTACAAGATAGAAGTCTATTACATTTGATCTCACTAGACTAGAACTAGGAACATGTGTACCAATAACATCAAGCACCTCGTGCTTGGTACGCAACTCTGACTGAACATTTGCTCGCAAATGGTTATTCACGAGGATCAATTGATCAAACCTTATTCCTACGAAAATCAGGCGATGATATCATTTGGTTCAAATCTACGTCGATGATATTATTTTGGTTCTACTAATGATAGTATGTGCATGGAGTTTGAAGCAGTGATGAAGAAGAAATTTGAAATGAGTTCCCTTGGAGAAATTTCGTTTTTCTTGGGTATTCAAGTTACTCAATCTGAGACGGGTATTCTCATCCATCAAGAAAAGTATGTTCAGACTATTCTTGAGAAATACAAGTTTCAAGATTCCAAAGTAGCTCCAACTCCAATGGCTTCTTGTCCTACTCTTACTCCAGATCCATTAGGAGAATCAGTTGATCAAATCTTTACAGATCAATGATTGGTTCCCTCATGTATCTCACTGCAAGCAGGCCGGATGTTATGTTCCCAGTTTGTCAGTGTGCCTGATATCAAAGTGATCCAAAGGAATCCCACATGAAAGCTGTCAAGAGGATTTTCAAGTATCTCAAGGGTCAACCCAAACTTGGTCTTTGGTATCCTCGAAATTCGATTTCAATTTATTTGCTTATACTGATAGTGATTATGGTGGTTGTAACTTAGACAGGAAATCGACCACAGGAGGATGTCAATTCTTGGGTAATCGACTCATTTCTTGGCAGTGTAAGAAGCAGAACACTGTCTCCACATCCACTGCCGAAGCTGAATATGTGGCTGCTTCGAGCTGTTGTTCCCAGCTTTTCTGGATTCAGCAACAACTTCTCGATTATGGTCTCAACATTTATGACACACCAATTTGGTGTGATAACACGGCAGTTCTGAACATCGTGAAAAATCTCATTCAACACTCAAAAACTAAACACATTGACATCCGCATCCATTTTATCCGCGACTGTTTTGATCGTAAACTTATTCATCTAAAACAAGTGCCGTCAACTGAAAATATCGCTGATTTATTTACCAAGGCATTTGATCATTCTCGATTTGATTTCCTTGTGCAATCATTGGGAATGATTAACTTTGGATAAATTGGTTTAATGAATCTTCACATAAAGATTTTCATTTTTTTATGAAGAATAAAATTGCAATTGTTTCCTTTTCTTAAAAGGACAATCACAATTTTAGGGGGAGAAAATTAGAAAAACAAGTTCTGAAAATATTTTTGGTCTTAGGGGGAGTTAAGATCAAAGGATTGCCAAAATCAAAAGAAGAAATTTTCATAATTAAATGAGAAATGATATTACAAAGTTCTACAGAGTCTAAGTACTTTCAAAGGCTTAAATACGAATAGACTTGGATTATGTTTGATGTGTCGATAGGCTTTGCTTTCAGAAATGAAAAGATCATAATTGAGTGATTACACTTGAACTAAAGAAATATGAATTAGTGGGGAACATATCAGGATTCTGTGCCAAAAATGTTCTAACACAGACTGAGAGATATAATCTTGTCATACTCAAGCCTGTATGTGATTGATTCAGTGATTATCATAACTATATATATATATATAAAAGATAAAAGTACAAAAAGAAACAAAAAGAGAAAAACACAAAAAGAAAATAATTGAGCAAAAAGATGCCTACAAAGGTCATATAGGATATAAGATGCCAAGAAGCACAACAAATCAAAAGATATGTTTAAAAGACATACATACTATATAGTATATATTTTCTATTTTGAGAATAGTTTTTAACTTTGGAAGGCAAAATCGAAAGATGGGGCATGTAAGTCCGGATGGCTTGTAAGTCCTAAACATCTTGAGAGGGCAGACGTAAGTCCGGATGGCTGTCAGTAAGTCCTTAAACTTGTTAATATTCCGGGTTAAGAAATATTTCTCAGGCTAGTTATGCTCAAATAGTTATATTTAGGAATATAATAAATGATATCACTGATCAACAATGCATGGTTTAAGTCAAATTGGGGTGACTTGAAATCTCAATAGTGTCTTGAAGGATAATAATTATTCTACAGAAGTTCTGATTGTGGGATCCACTGACTTATATTAAATCAACACAAAACATGATGTATATCACTCATTATGTTTCTGAGTAAAACCTAAAGTATAAGTTTAAAAGGACAAAATATTGACAATCAACTTAACCAGTTATTTTAAAAAACAAAGCAGGACAGAGTCTTAACTTGACAAAGAACTAGATGATCTCATTATGAAAATTCTTACAAAAACAAGCAAATCCGATCTTGATTCTTTAATTGTTTTTATTATTTTGTTATTTTGTATGTAAGTGTTTGTTTTTATTTCATTTTATAGTGTTCTATTTGTAGTGTTCTATTTGTAGGACAAATAAATAACAAGAAAATTTATGAAAATTGAAGATTCATTAAATTAATTGGTCACTTGGTAAATAACATTTTATGTTGACATAATTCTTTAAGAATAAAAAGATTGAAAAGTTTGAAAAATAAGAAATACTTTGAAAAAAAAAATTGAAAACATTTTGAAAATTTTGAAAAGTTGTGTCTTTCGCGCGACAAGGGGAAGTCACGCGAAACAGGTTGTTTCGCGAAATGAATTTTCGCATGCTATATCTGGGGTATAAATGTCATAGTGACCAAGACGAAATCACTTCTCGCACAAAATTCAATCCGAAAAACCTTTTCGCATATCATCCGACTACTCATTTCGCATACACCAAATCAGAAATCATCTCACTCCTGCTTGTGATTTTGTTCCTTATTTCGTTCTCATTACTCTCATAGTGTGATTTAAAGGTATAACATGTTTGATTAGGTTACTGTAGCTTTGAAATGCTAAGTGGAACTTAACATCTTGACATTAAAATCTTAAAATGGACTTTAAAGTTGAAATTGAAAGATGAAATACACCTAATAGACTTAGGCGACAACAATGGATTGGATTTCATGGATTAAAAACAAGTTTTGATCTGTTAATTTGACATGTGGGTTGTGCGAATCGCATAAAGGGAACGAACAGACGCGAATTGGGGTTTTTCGCGTGAACATGGTTTTCGCTTGAACTTATAATTTGCTTGATATTCAGTGTTTCGCGTGAAACTAGGTTTCGCTTGAATTCAAAAGTGATACTAGTTTTCGCGTGACTATTAAAATTGAAGTTTTCGCATGACTTACACATTTCGCACAGAATGGACTTTTCGCAAGTTATGAGTTTTCGCACGACAAAAGGTTTTGAAATTTTTCTAAGTGTTGATGGTGTCGTCTCAAATGGACTTATCACTTACAACTTGTTTTCACATAATAAACATTTTTCTGTTGCTAAATTTTTAAGTGTAGTACATGTATTCACATGTGACTAAACTTTGAGATGATAAATTGTTTCTAAGTGATAAAATTTTCTAAGTGTAAAATTTCAAAGGTTCACATGTTCTAAGTGTTGAAACTCTTTATGCATTATTAAGTTATATTCAAGAGTGTTGTAATCTTGATCTTATTTGACAATGCAGATGGCACAAATAATTTTTAATAAAAATCATAATTGTGTTGCTTACTTAGACGAGGTTCCGGAAGGGAAGGAACTATTTTCTTCTATGATTGATGGATTGAAGAATTCACGCATTGTTTATGCGATATCTGCTGATCCTGCTATTTATTCGGAGCTAATAGATTCATTCTGGAGCACTGCTGCTCTAGAAAAAGACCAAGCGGGAAACCAGATTATTACTGCTACTGTCAAAGACAAACGAGTGACAGTTTCTCAGTCCATCCTGAACCGAGTTCTTCTATTTGATGATCAAGAAGGAGCACCAACTAGACTTGATGATGATACTGTAATTGATTGTCTGGCTCGTATGGGAGACGAGTACAGATATCCAAGTCTAGAGAAGAAATGGTTACCACCATACTGGAAGTACTTATTTCATGTGGTGATTCATTGTCTGAGCAACCTCAAAGCTGGGATGGATAGCTTGAGTGCAGTGTTTGGCTCCTTATTGGTTTCATTGGTTGATGATATTCCTTTTAGTATATCTGGAGTTTATTTCAGGAGATGGTAAAGAATGCCACAGCCAATCCTGGAAAGAAGTTCATCATGTACCCAAGATTTATCCAGTTGGTGATAAATGATGCATATCCTGAGCTTGCTACTCAGAGATCTCCTAAGTATGTTGTACAGACTGTAAAGAAGAAGATTTTCACACATCTAACTGGAGCTAGAGGCAACAAATGCTCTGGTGAAAGTTTTGCCAAGATTGGTAGATTTGCAGAAGTTGATGAGAGTATTGGAGGTTTGGGAGGAGATGTACCTGTTGATGAGGCACAGACTGGTGCTTCTACTTCTGATGTTAGAAATGACATAGATCAAGAGATTGATAGAATGTTTGATGATGAACCATCTAATGAAGAAAGAAGGGAAGGGGTTGTTCACTCAGCTTCAAGTTCTGAGACCCCAAGTGATCAGATAGGGAATGTTCCATATGAGCTCCAAACAGATCAGACTCCCTCTACTCCAACTTCTACCAGGAAAAATACTGAAGAGAGAGACACTGATTATATTCCTGTGGAATCACCAAGTACTTCTTCCAGACGAAAACGAATGGCAAAAAGAAAAGACTTCCCTGCAAGAAGAAGAGGGAGAAGTGTTATTCCAAAACGGCCACGAACTCAAGTGATTGTTACAGAAGCTGAACAGATTACTTCTTCTGACATTCAGAGATCACCTGAAAACGTGATTACAGAGGAAGAAACACATGTTGATACTACAACCACTGCTACCGAGACAGAAACTGTTCCTGTTTCTGGCTCTGGTTTTTGACACTACCTCGTCAAGAAAACTTAGAGTTTGATGTTGATTCATTTTTGAATACTCCTCCAGAGTTTCAAAGGAGAGAGGAATCATCTAGTACTCCTCATTCTAGAACTCTAGAAGAAAGAGTTAAGAATTTGGAGAAAGAAAGTTTGAAAATGTAAAGATGATTGCTGAATTGAAAAAGGAAAATGAAGACAAGTCAAATCTGATTAACATGATTCATCTGGATTCAGCCATCAAAGATACAAGAATAGCTTCTCTAGAACAACAGATGAAGAGCATGTTTGATTATTCTTCAGGGCTGGAGAGACAATTGAATGAGCTCAGAGAATTTATATCACAGACTTATTTTCATCAGCCACCAATCATAAGGTCTACTACTGTGATTGGTGAATCTAGTAGACGCTCTCCTAGCCCACCTCCCACTGAGATTGTTCCTGAAAAGGAAGTGGTCAACGAAGCTCAAACCTCTACTGAACAGCCAAGTGTTAGCACTACTGAGGATGTTCCTATTTCATCTGAAGTACCTATCACCGAAGCTTACACATCTATAGCTTTCGTGAACCAGAGCACATGGTAACTTTGCCTATTGTTCATGAAAAGGAGGATGAAGAGTTGGTTGATTATGCTGATTCAGATAATGATGAGGATAACGATGAAGATGATGATGAAAATGATGATGATGATGGTGGAGATGATGGTGGAAATGATGGTGATAATGATGATGGTGGTAATAATGATGGAGGTGATGCTACAGGTTTCTCTTCGAGTCCAACTGGAGATACTAACACTGATAATGTCGATCGACCAAGTGTTAGTGATCCGGAAGGATATGATCCACTTGACCCTGCCACTAAGAGTGTGTATGAAAAGGAATTGTATTCTTTTCAACAATCTTCATCAGGAGCTGTCGAAGAAGAATTTGATATGTTTGATGATTTGGAAGAGCAGAATGAATATACTGATATATTTGGAAACAACCTTCAAGAACTATTCAAAGACATTGATCTTGAAGAAGGAGAAATCCCTATTGAGACTGTGAGCGGTGAAACTCCTGCTGATTCTACAAAGACAGATTCTACTGGCCAGATTGCTTTATTCACTAGAGGAGGATTCATGTTCAAAGCACCACCACCACCTACTGAAGCTCATTTTCTATTCATTTCTAAGCCTAAGCAGAAGTATGGTGAAATGTCTCGTGTGATCAGTTGGGGATATGATGGAGAGAAACGATTATATGTGATAAAACGACGGAATGGAGAAATAGATTATTTGAAAAGCACACAAGATTTTCATACTTTACGTGCTACAGATCTTTATACTATGGGAAAAGCTCCGTTTTTCAACGAAAGTAATCATAGTGAAGCTAAATTGATAAGATCTATGATACGAAGGGAGATGCGCACAAACTTCAAAGATTTTAAGACTGCCAAATCTAAGTTGATTGATGACTCAACAAGAATAGATGAAAAGACTAAAGCTCCAATGAAAATACGAGTTATCAACATCCCAAATTTATCGGGAAAGTCCCCGTGCATGCTCCAGTTCCTCCCAACACTTTGAAGCAATTTCTATCTTGGAGATGTGAGATGGATTCCGGTCACGCTGTGATCAGATGTACAGACAGGTCATTTCGAATTATTGATCCAGCAGACTGATGAAGTTTGGCAAAGACGACTTACTCAAGCTTTTACACTGCCCTATTTCGGCTGATGAGTCCGTTTATTTTCTATCTTGCCAGTATGTGTGGATGACTGACCGGATCCTTAGGAATAAATGGTATGCATATGCAGGCTCGTACAAGAAAGCAAACGTTGATATTGATTGATCATGTTTCACCGAGCCTAGGGGGAGATTGTAGAAGACTAATCAAGGCTCGGCAAAACATTTGAAGATTGAACGAAGACGAAGTCTGAAAACAGCATGTGCGAAAGCCTGTTCCACGCGAGTTGAAGCTATCACGCGAGAACAAGCAGTTTCCACGCGAAGAAGCTTCCACGCGAAAGTCTGTCCCGCGCGAAAGGAAGCCGCGCGAAAAGTCTTTCATGCGAGAACTGATGTTTAGTATAAATAGCTTAGTTTTCGTTTTGTAATTAAGCTTTTGTTCATTTATCTTACTTGTACTGTGCGAAATCACACAAGATCTTTCATAGGTTGCTGTTGTTCAATTCAATATCATTTTGAGATCAATTCAATCTTCTTTTCAATCCAATCTTGTTTATATTCCGCGTTCACAAGATTGAGATCGTGTGTTTATAGATTTCTGGGAGATTTCACGGTTTACAATACAGCTAAATCATTGTTGTTAACACCGAAGATCATGGGGCTTTTATTCCCCATGTTTAAACGACCCTAAAGATGTGTTAATTACCCGAATAAAGATAACACGAAGTCGAACACCATGATGAACGAGTCGCGACCAATGTGGAATCTGATTGTTGCTCAAATGATGATTACAATCCAATTAACTTCGCGTGGAGCTTCTGAGAATGTTTACTGCCCTAAGCCCTCTATCAATTTTGATCTAAGACACCCAGATGATGGTGTTGAAGTGTAGTGTGGGCCGAGATGTCGGATGATGATGAGATTCGATGATTGAGTTGATTTAGGTGCAATTGAGGGTTAAGTTAGATTAGAGGTAGATATAAGTTCGATCAGATTAAATTAATTGAGTTGTTATTGTTGTTTAAGGCTCGAACGGCTAATGAATTCAATGTTTTTCGGTTATACAATCGAATGGTGTTGTAACCAATGATTAAACGTGATTAAAGTGTGTGTTTAAGCTCGACACACATTCATGAAATGTTTTGGGATGTTTGAGGTCGGAAATCGAAAGGTTTAAGTTGGTTTTAGAGGTGGCCGGAGCTCGGCCGGAACTTGGCCGGAGCCCCCGCCGGAATTACGGGTTTTAGTAAGGTGGGGGATTGGGTTTTAAATAATTACACAAATAGTCCCTACACTTCTTTCCCTTATTATTTTATGCCCAAACCTTATTATTAAAGTTTCTATGTTGACAATAAACCCCTTTAACTTTATTCATTTCAAGTTTTTATATTCTAAACTTAGTAATTTTTATAAATTACTATTATTATTTTTTTTATAACTTATGCTTAATGTTACTATTATTATTATTATTATTATTATTATAATTATTATTATTATTATTATTATTATTATAATTATTTATTAAGTAATAATTAACATTATTAAGTTTCAAATAATAATAATAATAATAATCAGAAAATAGTCATAAGTAACCCATAAGTTTCATATTAGGTAACAATAGTCCTTACAAGATTAAACGACGTTAACTTTTAATTAACGTAAAAATACAGGATGTTACATTAGTGTCACCACAACCAAACATCATCATCTTCCAATCAATTGTTGCAAGAAGAACAAGACTTGGAAGCTCAAAGACAATCACTCAACTCAGTTCATCGGAGAAAGAAGCTACCATCAGTTATCTTCACCCCCTCTTGTTATCAAAATCAAGGTTTCAATCCCTAGACCATAAATAGTCAAGTTTACCAAAATATATAAGTGTTTAAACAACACATATAAACAACCCATATGATTAAACATACAAGTTCTTCACAAAATCTTACAAATATGTCAATATTATTAAAAGATATTAAGAAAGGTTTTATGAATCTGAAGGAAATGAATAAATATTGGTAACCAAAAGTTATATAAAGGAAATTATCAATAAAGGGTTGAAAATTTACGTACAAATTTGTTAAATTAGGTTTGGTATGTAATTAACTGTGATTGTGGGAATAAATAATGTAGATATGTTTGGAATATTAGAAAATATTATTCTGCAAATTTTGATGTTGTTACTATAAGTAAAATAATTTATATAAATTATCCAACCATTTGAAAGAAAATTTCATGACGGAAGAACTGAACCTGGAAAGTAGTTTAAAGAATGATATGTTGATTCTTATAATTTATAAGACTTGCAGAAAACGTTTTGTGACCTAATTCAAAGTTATGCATCAGTTATGAATTTTTAAAGTTTCTGCTACTTGAAAATCGGGAAAAATACTTAAACTATAATATAAATTATGAAAAATTTACAGAAAGCATGAAAAATAGAATAGAACAGTTTGTATAAAGATTAGAATTTTTGAACATATTCTGATAGTTTTACTGAATATTGTTATAATAATAAAATCATGAAAATAGACTCTGCTATGATTTAGGACTTAAAGAAAATTTTGATAAACTATAAATATTGTGACATATATTCTGAAAAAGTTTGACAATTTTTAGAGGTCCGAATGTATTTCTGATAATTTGTTCAAATAATACAAAATTATAGAAAATAAACTGTAAAACATTGGAATATGAAATTTTAATATGTTATTTCATGATATATGTTATGATGGATTTTATAAATTTGAGGTACTGAAAATTTTAAAGAAAATATATTTTCTAAACTATAAATGTTTTATTTATAGGTTATCCATTGTAGTAAAGGTGAGACTCATAGCCCCATTTTGTTCTTATAAACTTTTGGGGGGAAAAACATATTGTTTTATAATTGATACAATTTTCGAGACGTACTGTCATTTATGTTACAACCATTAATTTCGATGTGGAACCGTTGGATAATATAGGTAGCGCTAGTTAGGAAAATATTTCATGCACCAACAGGATGATTGTTGTGTTGCTATATTATCTGATTTTATGAATTATGCTATGACAGTTATGAATTATCTGATTATTAAGTAAGGTTTGGTTGTATTTGATGCATTAAAAATATTTTGTTTGGAATTAAACCTATGATCTCACCAACTTTATATTAACTATTTTGAGTATGCTTTTTCAGGTAATCATGACTAACAATATAGAGTTCTCTTTTGATGTTTATAATGGCTGGGGAGAAGTGGTGGGAAGAGTTTGTGTGAACTTAACTATTAACATCTATGATTTCAGTGCTACGGTGGATGCTCATTTCCATCGACTCTGAAGATGTAGTAGTTAAATAATATGTTTGTAATAGGATTATGTCAAATTTTGATTATCTATATATGATGTAATCCTATCTTAAGCTATGTTGGGATAAATTAATGTATTATGTTATGTTATGATATGTTTTGATGTGTTAAAGTTTACTTCTTTTAATCGATGCGTTCTGAACAAGCAAGTCACATCCAAAACGCTTCACGCTTCCACCGGATGTGACAGGTTGGATCAAATTCGAATGAAAAGGGGTGTGTGGGAGGAGTTGCTGCCGAATAGGGGGGTTTGGCTAGGGTTGGGGTTGTTTTTCAACTTTTAAAAAATAGATTTTTCCATATAAACCCCCTTTTAACCAACTTTTATAAAAGTTAATATTTTTATCATTCTTTAACAATTGTAACTACAAACTACAAATATTATTAATCAATAATAATAATCATAACATCTTTCAACTAATAACAACCTCATGAAATATATATTACACGTAGTCACGTTATCAAGTAAAATTCACAAATAATACTTAAACTTTATAAATCACATAACCACAAATTAATGATCATATTACTAATTAAATTATTATCTGTTTATCATAGGTAATTTCTATTAAGTCACCAACGTTCAACGACAACTAGTGTGTACTCAAGA